>JBAMYA010070703.1:0-25482 GCA_037176975.1 Arrhamphus sclerolepis
ATCTACCACTGTAACACCCATACCACAAACACATGCACCAACCCCACACTCCCACCCCCAGCCCCAGCCCCCAGCCAGAGTTTATCAGGGCCACTCAGGACAGTACCTGTCCTATGACAAGAACGTTTTTTAGCCCCGCAGAAGTTCCTAAAAGCCTTCATTAAGTCATTGCTGCCAAAGGAGGCAATGACTTCAAAGGTTCACCTATTTTCCCTTCAGCTCACTGTGTGTTTAGGACCTGTATTTTTATTTTCTCAGCTTACCTACACTGCCTTTGTCTATTATTGTGACTTGGATGAAGATTAGATCATGTTCCAATGTGGAAAATCAGTAACTTTTTATTGCCACTGTTTTGTCAACCTCCACTCCAAGTCTTTAATTATGTGCCAAAGGCATTACACTAAATAAAAGAATAAAAAAACAAGAAGAAGCTTCTTTCTTCCAGTCCAGCCCTTTCCTGCTCCCTCTAATCCCCACCAGGTGTTGGTGAAACCCCCAACAAACAGTCTACCCTCCGTTCACCCCTTCATTATCACGAGATCTGCCAGACTCAGGCTACCTTCCTTTTAGAGTGAGAGAAGAAACACTTTCTATCTGACAGTTGCTGTTGTTAGTCCCTCTGTTCTGGCTCCCCTCTTCCCTCGGGTCCACCCCTTTTCCCTCATCCTTTCCTGCCTTCTTTTCACCCTCCCTGCTGCTCAATCCAAATGTTCTCGGTCCATCTGTCAGCAGGTCTATCCCCCAGGAGAAAAGGGGAGGAGGGAGGAGAGGAAGAAGATGACAGACAAGGGAAGGCATGGGGAGCAGCCAACAACCTCAGAAGAGTCAGTCAGTGCTGTCAGATGCTGCTACTATCTGCTTCCTGGAGAGAAAAATGATGAATTCTCTTTAACCGGTCATGTGAAGCTCAAGTGCCCTAAAAGCAAGAAAAAGAAAATATCCATCCACCCTGGTTATTTCTCTGCCAGCAGCAGAGGACCTCAAATGTTTGATTTTCTTTGAAATGCAGTTGGACATTCTGATAGATTATCAGTCTTCGTCCATGTGCTTTTCCAGATAGCCTTTGTCTAAAAGCCACACATCAGAAGAAGTCTGATCTTCCCATGCAAAGCTGAGTGTCTTCTCTGGTTTTTCCCCTTTGAGGCCTTGATTTCACGCATCATCACTCCTGACCTGTGTAACCCAACAGGAACCCTTTGTAGTTCACATCAAAGAGTTCCCGACCAGACCGTAGATCAATCAGCGATTGATAGAGCAAAGTGGATTCCACCAGTTTGGACAGCCGTCAATACTGTGAAGGAAGGAGGGGAATCCCTCTTTAGTAAATTGATTGATTGGATTTGGTGTTTTCCTCTTGAATTCCCTGGACAAATGTGCTCTTCCATTCGCATTTCTTTTCTTTTTTTCTTAAATTTCCAAGTTGCTGTGTTTCATGCATCCACTGATGTTCGTGAACTTGTCTTTTCTATGATTTCTGTATAAATACGACCTAAATCTTCTAATTACCACATAAGTTCACATCAAGAGAAAAGCACTCCCACTGAATGTTGTCACAATCAGGCCTACTTTCTGTACCCAGAGTTAGAACCAAAGATCAGCTTTTATGCTACTCACCTGTGGAACAAACTCCCAGAATGCACCAGAGCTACTGAAACTTTAAACAGCTTAAAATCGAGGTAACAAATGTTTCTTTTTTACAACTGCATCTCAGTAATCTCACGCAATGCAATGTAACTTTTATATCTTTAATTCCATTTTATATATTTTTTTTTAAACTTTAACTCTCTTTAATTTTTGTACTTTTAAATGTTTTTATGTAAAGCACTTTGAATTATCTTTTACATTAACATAATTTTTTTAAGACGGAGTCCAGGAACTAACCTGAAATCTGGCAACATAGCCGGTAGAGAATGTCAAGAATAACTGGTGCTTCAATGGTAACCATGATGATGATGTGCCTGGGATGAAACAGTGTTTGACACCTGTACTCCATGATAACCGCAAGAAACAGAAAAATAGCTTCCTATTTTAAAACTGTGGCCATATTGCAGTGTATTTTCCTTTTTTCGTCTGTATTTTGTTCCCAGGCAGACACGGCTGTTGTCTCACACACTGCGTGTGCATTGTGAGCTGCATTGTGAACATTTATCCCAGACTTTACAGTTACCCTACTTCAGGGGTACAGCTAATGCATCATGCTGTGAAGCTGGTTGGAAACAAACGAGGGGAAGCTTGTTCATTCAGCTCTGATCTGGGTCTGTGATGTCACAGTACCCTCCAAATCTCAGCAGCTCGTTGCATCAAAAATATTCAAATCTTAGTGGCTCCAGACTGAGAATGTTGGGAGTTGGCGGTGACACAAAAATAAATTCTCACAATCATAGAAAATGCTTTGTGCGTTTTTGAGAATATGTCCCCTTTAAAATAAGTTGACTGCTGTTCCTTTAATTAAAAATGTGACAGCTAAAGGCTCACATTTTGCCATATTGGATAATTTTTTCTCAATGAATGCTCCAATACAATTTTTGGGTAAGTCTAAATGCATTCCAATGACCTATAGTTTGATGTTGTTTTCATTGATATTTTAGCAGAAACACAGTTGACTAAAAGCAAGTAAGATTTCTTTAAAGTAGTTAAGTAAGATTTTTGTGTGCTCAGGTGAAGTGTCAAGGATGGTTAGACTGAAGAACCTTCTGTACAAACCTGGTTCCCTCCTCCTGTTTAATCTAATGAAAGGCTTATTAAGTAAACAGGCTCTAACCCCATGACCTCGCAGCCGGCCTTCCTGACGGGGGCGGGGGAAGAGTGAATGGGAAAGAGGCCTGTGTTGTGGCTAAGTCACGATCAGGCGCCAGGAAGGCAGGAAGTGAAGTTTTTCTCATAAATGCTAAAGAGTCAGCACTTTCAAACCGAGATGCAGAAGTGCCTGTTCACAAGAAAAACATTTTAGAATGATGATGATAAGCATGTATCAGTCGTTATACAACAGTTTTGAAGGCACTGTGAATACCCACCCATGTCCAGAGTCTTATCACAAGACCAGAGTAACTTTTATATTAGATCTGCCAATAAAAGTTACCTTTTATTACAGAACAGCAAATCAGTAACCATTTTATCATCCCTTGTCCCGACAAAATTATTTCAGTTTTGGTCTGGGCAGCCTTATATATTCATTTTGTGAAAATTATTGTATGACATCACACTTATCTCCTTTCTGGTCCAGGGGCCACTCAAGGCACTTTTACAGTTCAAGCAGCATTCTCTCACTGCCTCACGCACACACTAGATCACCTATGTAATGGACGAAATTATTACAATAATTACTCTTATAGAATCAAATTACTTATACCTTATCTAAATGATGCCTAGGCAGTTTTTAATCCTAAACAGCATATCTTTGGGGTTGGAGGAAACTTGTGTGCCTATGGTAAACCTACGTAGAGACAGGGAGAACATGCAAACTCCACGTGGAAAAACAGCGGAACCAAGATCCAACTGAACCCTCTTGCGTTGAAGTGTCAGTTATAACCACTGAACCACTGTAGGACTCAACATCACCATGGTAGGACCCAACATAACATAACCTACATAGCCCCCACACACACCATCCTCACTGCTCCATACACACACAGGGACACAAAAAGGCCTTGAATTAAATTACATGTACAAATGTATATTTTTGTATATTTTCTGTTTTATCTGATTTCTATTTTATCTATATACCACTTTTTTCAGACACCACACCATTTTGGAAGTGTTTTATTGGTAATCTGTCCCATTCTTTGTTTCTCTAACCATATCTGAGGGCAGTTACTTCTGCCTCCATCAGTAGTGTCCTCTGGGAATCAACCATTAATTCTTTGTATTGAAGAGGAAAATTATTAGGAAGGCTTTTAGAGTACAGTTACACATTTTTTTTATTTATAAGGATCAGTAGTCACCAAATGTCATGGTCTTTTGTTCTTGCATTAAGAGTTTAAAAGACTGTTGACTCATCTCTAAAGCAAGAGGAAGTCTTCATTTCCCCTGCTTTTCAAAGGATTTAATAGCTATGTGCTTGAAAAGATGGATAAATAAATGTAGGTGAACATGTGAGGAGTATATGTAAAATGCAAGTGCAGCCTCCTTTAGTTCATCTAGTCGTTTAGCCGTAAAACGGTAACCTCTACCCTTCCTGCCCCTGAAGCACGTTACAGTACGACCGGCCGGTGATGGTAGTCTTTGATCTCTGCTGGAAGATGGTGTGAGCCTTTCTCTGCTGAAGCGATTTGTGTTTAAGTGGTATTAGTGGGAGATCCTTTAAGACTGTCCAGCTACGCACGAGACCTGTGAGCAGCTGGCCCTGAGCAGGGCTGATGGGATTGAAGGGAGCACCACTTGGAACGGGGTTTGTTTGTTGGTGTGAGTCAGGGATGTTGGTTAAGGGAAATTTCTCTCATTCTGCAGTATTGTCATATTTGACTGCTTATAAGAAACAATAAAATAGTCCACATTTGTCAAACTTAAGTCCCACGGCCCAAATCTGGCCCGCCACACAATTTTATCTGGCTCACAGGAGCATGCAGAGACAATCATATACTTTAAACTTCAGTGTTTCTGGATAACTGAAGTGAGAGCAGAAAAATTCACAAATTAATGAAATTAATTCAAATGACAGTCTTGGTTTTAAAACATAAAGTCTCAATTTTACAGAATTTGCAGTCTTACAACAAAGTTTTTTTAAACTATTTTTTATGTGATTTTATTATGAAAATTCACACTAAAAACAATTATAAAATTACATAATAAAATGAAATAAAATAAAAATGACTATAAATTACTACTGTAAAAAGTGTTGTTGTTTTTTTATTTACAACAAAAATGAATGATTTAAGGACAGAATGTTTTGATAGCATACCTTAGCTTGCTAGTTGCTCTTTGACACCAAACAAGGAGCTAAGTTAACTAACATTGGCCACCAAGAAACTACAACAAAAGGACCAAGAACTTCAAGTTCCAAGACTTCAGATGTCTTTCATACTATTGTCTCAAAACACCTAGAGTTTTTGTGACAAAATTTCATATTTATTTATTTATTTATTTATTATTTTAACAACCAACTGACAACACATCTGGTTGACAAAATAAAATATAACTGGCCCTTTGATGGTTGCTATGGTGATGATGTGGCCCAGGATGAAACAGTTTGACACCCCTGAAATAATCAAGTAAACAGGTACTGGCACTGATGATGTCACACATAGTCAGGAAGAGAGGCTGTATATGGAGAGGAAATAGTTCTCCATAAATGTTCGTAATGTGGGTTTGTTCATTTAAACGTATGTGACCATGACGACAGTTGGTGGCCCAAGTTGGAGTGCAGTGACGATGGTAATCGCTGCTGCATGTCAGGCAGTGGGTTGCTGACTCTTAGCGTAAAACCGGCCGTCTGCTCACTGTCACTGCATGTCAACATCACAGCAGCTGAAGAGCTGAGAGAAAATCTGTCGGTGGATTTAAAGGCAACATGTCTTTCCCGGGCAAGAGCTCAACTAATGAAAGAGGCGCTGAGCCTAGCCATGTTGAACTTCAATGAAGTCAACGTTTTTCTTTTTGTTTGTTTTTTTTTAACTTGTTTTTATTCAGGATATCCTGTGCAAATCACATAGCATACATACAGTACATAATACAAACTGTATACATCCACTTGTACTGTAAGCCATAGAGGGCTTTGCTTGTCCACAGATCAGCGAAAGAAAAAAGAGGAAGAAAGAGAAAAAAAAAGTAGAATTCAGATGAATAACTCCTCCAGCATAGCAATCACAATCACCATCAATTATGGTTTGAAATAAATGTTTGAATTGGGGACCATTTTTCTACGAACATGTCACTTTTCACTATCTGTAGTTTTGCTATAATTTGTTCCATATAATACACTTCCCTCACCCTGTTCCTCCACTGGGGGATTGTAGGGGGCTGTGGCTTCAGCCGTGAAACCGTTATCATCTTCTTTGCAAGACCAAGTAGAATCTTTAAGAGATAAAACTTACAGTGGTCTTGAATTTCATTTTGAAATATTCCTAATACAATTAAAGATGGTTCCAGGGGGATTGTAATGCCCAAACATGCAGTAAGTTCACCTTGTATCCCTTTCCAATAGGTTGATATGTTTGGACAATCCCAAAATATGTGAATGAAATCTCCAATCAGTCCACATCCCTTCCAACATTTGTCTGAGGTGTGGTCAAATTTGGATATGAGAAGAGGAGTCCTAAAGAATCTAACTTTGATTTTCCATTCAAATTCTCTCAGCGTTGGACTATTTGATCGTTTATGGCCTTACCAAAACATTTCCTCCCAATCCTCATCTTTGATTATTATGTTCATTTCTAGTTCCGATTTCCCCTTTATGTCTTTTGTGTCCGCTATAGCTTCCTCTTGTAATATTTTGTAAATGTGAGCTATGTACCTAGCAGTTATATTTCCTTTTACAGCAGAGAGGAAAAAGTTCTCCATATTAGATGGTGGCATTTGTAAAGTGTTACAATCCTTATGTTTATCTAAGTAATGCCTCAATTGTAAGTATTTATACAGGTCATGGGCTGGAAGGTGATATTTTTGCTGAAGTTGATGAAAGGACATTAGGTTTCTGTTCTCGAACATTTGACCTAGTAGAATTAGATCTATTTCAGCCCAGTTGCGTAATCCATGTATAGGAAGGAATTCAGAGTTATGGTTAATTTGCATAACTATACATAAAGAGCTGAGTAGATTTAGAATCTTTTTAATTTTTGACCATGTCATTAGAGTGAACTCAACCCACTCATTATTAATTCTATTCTTTGACCATGCGTTTTGGTTTACAAAAGGAATAGTATCATGGAATATGTCTTGGCAGTCACCTTGTTCCATCTTATACCAAATTGTATCTTTATCTCGACGTATCCATGTGACCATTGAATCAAATCTACTTTTAACTCATTTAATGAATTATCCATCTGGTTTGTGATTGAAATTTGAACAAATAAAATATATGCAGGTCCAGGCAATGAGGTTATTCAGATAAACTAAAGATTGTATTTGTTAAAAAGCGCATTGCGCCATTTCCACAAATAAAGCTGCTCTTTCACAAGAATTGAGGATTTATTCATTTATTGTTGTCATTATTTTCATTAGTTGTTCACTTATTTTTGAAGGGGAGTTGTGTCACTGTTTTACCTACAGTAGAACGCTGTAAGCAGAAAAGCAATGATGAGGGCTGACGGGCAACATCTACCAAGAACAGCGACACCTAAAGATATTTTATCTCAAAGTCACAGCTGTAGCAGAAAAAAAAAACATACATCTGTATAAAATCTTCAAAATCCTTTCAAAGATAAAATACTCCTCTTTTTTCCTCAAACACTAAAACGCTAAAAAAAGAAATCCTCCAAGATAAGCGTTACTCTTGTCAAGACCCCTTTTCAGTCAAACTCACATCCCATCATATGACAGCTCATAAAAATGGCTGTTCCCAGGACATGCAGTCTTTTGAAAAAGGGGTTAACTACTCTGATCTCAACTGTGGAACAGTTAAACGGAAACCGGTCATTCATTTCGCTGTAGCTAATTAACTACTCTCTTCAAAACCCTCTTTATTGTTTGCCTTTAAACAAGTGTAAGACTGCTTCCTTTTTGTCCCTTCTGAATTCCTCTAAGTCCATTTTTTCCTCGCCACTCAGTCGGTCAAAGGCCATCCGTTGTGCTAACTGCTCCAAAGAAGATGGAGTGAGTGAGGCCTGTTCTTCTGGACTGGCTCCAAACCTCTGAACAATAGTGACCCACTGAGTGTGTGCGTGTCTGAGTCTCTGAAAGCCTGGGTGGTCTACTGCTACATTTTGGGGAGGGGTTATGGGGTCAAATCAAGCGTGGTCAGTTCTTATTTTGGTGTATAGAGCAAATCCTTAACCTTTTACTAACATTTTCACTGAGCTATGTCAAGGGGACACTGGATGCCTGGTGCAGTTCAGAGTAGGTTGTGCACGAGATTAAAAAGATGTACGTACCCAGTAATAATCAGGAAGTTTGAATGAAATGGGTTTTTAAATTACTGTCAATTTATTTGTGGAATCTAATTTTCCTTCTAAAACCTCAAATATTTGTGTGTTCACTTGTAAAAAAAACAAAACAAAACAACTTCTTTTTGACTTTTTTCTTATTAGAGGTTGTCACAGGGATTATCATTATCATCCACTTCTGACACAAGCAGTCCCAGAGACACTTTGACATCTAATGAGGTTGCCTCAACCTCCTGGTTGGAGACAAGGAATTATCTATTCTTGAATCAAATATGTTTAATAAGCTTTAACTTTGGATGTTTATCATCACTTCCAACAGACAAGTCCTAAGAAAACATTTGACACCTTCAGTTGAGGACTTCAGCTAAATTGTTATGTCACAGTGGGACCTTTAGCTGGCAGAGTTTGGATACTTTCTCCTTAAAGGGAAAGCTCCTTGCACTTATATAAGTTCAAGCCATTTACCAAACCAACATGAAGTTTATCTGAGTGATATTTATTCTGTGATGAAGCAGTTTGAAACTGAAACAAGCAATGTCCCTCATATTGTACAAGTGGTCCTTGAATGGTTTCCAGTATGAAAAGAAAGTATGTAAATAACATACTAGTGACTTTCACAGTTACCACAATCACATCCCTGCTGTACACCTAAGGAAAGTTTTGAACCATATTTGGAGTCACTGACACTTCAAAAAACCCTGATTAATCAAAAAAAAAAAAAAAAAAAAAAAAAAGACTAAATGGGCAGAACAAGAAAGCCTGGAGACTGCCTGAAATATCTCCAACACACCATGATGGGGGTGGTGATCAACGGACATCAATATGGAAAAAAGCACAGTCCAATAGTCCAGGTATGCTGCCATGCTCTTGTTCTACAAATACACTTTGGTTACTCTACCAAAGAAATCATATTCAGTCTTTTTCTACATCTACTATCATGACCTGACTGAGATGTGTAGGATCAGAGTTCTAGATATTGTTAATGAGCTTTGACAATATCGATCACATGTGTAAAACTTAAGGCCCATAGGCCAAATCCAGCCTGCCACTTCATTTAATCTGGCCCCTGAGAACCTGCACAGACAATCATGTCCTTATAACTAGAACATTGCTCAGGAAATTTCAATGGGACTGCCGGTTTGATTCAATACTGATGTCGAAAAATGAAATAACTGAGCTGGAGATCAACTGGTTTATGTCAAAAAGTAATGATTTAGAAACCATTTTCAAAAGGTTTTTTGTAAAATTCACTTTTTTAATTTAATTAATTCTTTTTATTTATTTATTTTTTACAAAAATGAAGAATTTTAGGATAAGATATGGACATTATAGAAAAATTAGCAATTAGTTAAAGTTAAAAAGTCTTGTTGGAAAAAAAAAAAACCCTTGATTTTTCAAAATTTGCAATTTTACAACAAAATGTGCTTTTTTGTTAACAAAAAAAGGTCAGCTTTTTATGTGCGATTATACAAGAAAATTTTGAAATATTAGTACAAAAGCCTCAGTTTTATGAGGTGAAAAGTGAATTTTTGTCATGAAGTGTCAAATTTCACAAAATGACAAATTTATGACAAAAATTCACTTAAAAACAAAAAGAAAAAATCTGAGTCCAGGAACTAATGGAAATCTGACAACATAACTGATTGATTGAAAAGTTAAGAATAACTGGCCCTTTAACGGTAACCATGGTGATGATGTGACCTGGGATGAAATCGAGTTTGACAGAACTGCTGATGTCTTTCTTCCTTAGTACACTTCTGAATGCCTTCAGACCAGCATCCCCTGTTATGGAGATGGAATGTAAAGTGGCAATGTTTTTACTCCAAGAAGACCCTCATATTCCTCATTGTTTTAACATCTCTGATTTAAAAACAAGCCTGATTATTCACCAGTAATGGCTGAATCCAGTGTAAGTGCAGATGTTTGGCCAAACACATCTGCTTCACTGTTCTTTGTTGTGAGCGTCTTGGGAAACGAACCACAGACTTCAAATCAAATTTGTGAACGCATGTGATAACTCCCACTGAGTCTTGACGCTGGTTTCCTCCTGTGGTTTGTCGCAACGATCAGATGCTGAAAGTAATAACTGCAATAGCGGCCCAATTAAAGGGGCCTCTGTGCTCCAGAACACGCAACGACCAGAAAATCACCAACAAACAACCACATAATTGCGCTTATCCTGCTTGCTGTCCCATCATCCCCAGCTCTGAGGGGTCATTACCCACGCTGCTCTGGGGCCTCTTCCCTTTCCCAGCGTTTACCACATTCCTCCCATTCTTTGGCCCTGCTTGCACAGGGAGCCGACAACCAATGAGAGGATTTCTGCTTGTCTGAATCTGTGTGTGGGGCCGAAACAGCTGCTGTGGTGTCAAGATTCCTGCCTGAACTTGTACGTCTCCACTCACTTCCTGACGTGTGGTCGTTGTGTTTTGGGCAGAAAGATTATCCGGAAGTTAAAGAGGGGTGAGAACAAGCCCTGTGGAGCTGAGATGCTGAGATCATCTGCTGTCTTGTGGACTTTTTTCCATCACAAACACCTGCTTATTCAAAAACATCTACAAGTAGAGAGGATTTGAAGCAACAGGGAGCAACATCGTTGGGAGTTTGTGTTCAAATTATGAACTTTTATCTGTTTTTGTTGTTTTACTGGCAGCAAAGATTCAAGTTCAGTTATGTTGCGAGTGTTCATGACCCACAAGGCTTTGAGAGTGTGGATTTAACTGGACGTTGGCCTTTTAATTCACATTATTTAGAATTCCTTCAAATGCACAAACAGGTGGTAATTAAAGCACTAAAATGCACTCATGAAGAGTTCATCAAAGGTCACATGGAGGATGTTTCCTTTCTCCAGGGATTTAGAAGGCATTCCCTTTTAATAGCAACGTTCCTGTGTCTCAACTTTCCTGAAAGTTTCTCATGAAGAGACGGAACAAATTCAGAGACATCGCATCGTCCAGCTGGTTGCCAAGCATTTCTCTGCTGGGTTGTATCATAGTTTAAATCACAGTGGCACAAACAATGACACGTTTGAGTTATTATCTAGTCCCATTCTTCTTTCAAACACGTCAATAAAAGACTGTCATTATTTTTCCCGTCTTTCATTTCAACATTCTCTAAATCATTTCTACATCCGTTCAGGACTTCAGAATGGTCCCCAACACCCCCTACCCTTATCTTCATCAGCAATGTCTTCGAATATGGTCCTGTTAAAAAAACAAAAAACAAACAAATCCCTGGAAAAGATGTGGTCCTGAAGGCAGCATTAATGCTACCATTGCAGAAGTGGAGACAAGCTTTTCTAAGGCCACTGATGCAACAGGACTAGTTAATTCAGTAGAAGACTTATTATTTGAACAGAACAGTGGTATTTCTGAATGTATCTCCATATTGTAGAGCTTGACAAACGTTTTCCAGAGTAATCCCCTCATCTATGTGGTTATGCAAGTTATTGATGGTGACAGTTCTTGATGCATGTTGCCTGAATGGTCAGAGATCACAGTTTCAGTTTCAGATAAACACAAACTAACGCAAGTTAGCTTCCTTTGAAGCATCAGAAGCTGAAAATTTCTCAACTTCTGACACCAGTAATGGCCCAACTTGCCTTTCCTATCATGAGTTTGTCATTGTTCTACTTGCAAACATGAGAAAGTGACAAATAACAAATTAAAGGCATCTGGTGAGCTGAACACTTCCCACCACAATAAAAGTCTTAACAGGATAGAAGGACAAGAAGGAAATATTTTTATATAAGTTTGTTTGAGTTTGTGTAGTTAGTTAGAAAGTGAATGCAATCATTTACATTGTTATCAAATCATGGTCCAAGCTGAAAAAGAGACAAATTTGCTGTCCATGATGATTACAGATTCAAGTCAGTTTTTAAACCAGCTGTCTTCAGGTGACAGGTGGGGAGCGCTCTGGAGGGGTCAGCAGTCCATTTCAGGGTGTTTTTAAATTCTATTTATTAAATATACAGATTCTAATCATTAGAATGATGATGCCAGAGAGGGTCCTTGGTGTCTGCTGAAAGCTTACACAACTCTTGTTTGAACGTTGGTCTGTACATTCAGTCCTCCAGCTGATGTTTATGCTGCTTGTGTCTGCAGCTGTGCAGATTGCTGCAAAGTGGGTCCTGCTGAGGACAAATGGCCTTTTTGGGACAATTTGTTTTATCAAAGCCATTAACAGCATTTCATTTCTTCCTTCCTTGTCTTTCTGTCATTTGCAGCGCCTGACAAATGTTTCCCCTCTTTCCCCCTCGTCCTCCTTCAGCTCTGTCTGTTATTCTCATTATTGCTTCCTTTGGAAATATCTTCACAAACCCGAATGGAGATACCACCAACACGAAGCGCATGCTTTGAAAACATAGCAGACGTCTGCCCTCCCCCCATCAGCATTTCCTGTTTTCCTCAGGCCTGCGCTCGTGTGTTTGCTGCAGGTCTGTTTGTTTGCAGAGCCGTTCTTGAAGGACGCCTTTCAGCATTGCACTTCCTGTTTTCACTTCACCACAAAAACTCAAAAGTTCAGGTCAGCAGTGGTTTGTGTCCCGTCAAATCTGCAAAACCTTGCACATTTTGAAAGGCTGAGACTTTTTTTTTTGCAGCAATCACAACCTTTTATCATACAATCAGGAATGTCACAAAATTGTGACTTTTTAACTTAAAATTCCTTTTTTTGTTGGAAAACTATAAAAAAAAAAAAAAAAAAAAAAAAAAAACTTGACATAAAACTACAACAGTCATGAAACTAAAAATTTTGTATTATTTGATTTTTCTTTTTGGTCCCTAAAATCACATTGCTTTATTTAAAAAAGGATAATCTTACAAAAATTATGGGTTTTGACCACAAAATTACTTTTTGTTGTAAAATCTTTTTCAAACGTTTCCTAAATCATAACTTTTGACTTAAACCAGTTGTTCTCTTTTTTCTCTATTTTTGCGATTTTAATTGATTTGTCTTATCTTAATTTATTTTACTTTTATACTTCTGTTTTTATGTAAAGCACTTTGAGTTGTCATGTACATGAAATGTGCTGTATAAATAAACTTGCCTTGCCTCTCTACTTCAGTTATTCCACTTTTTCATGTCAGTGCAGAATCAAACAGGCATTCACATTGAAATTCCCTCAGAAATGTTCTAGTTTTAAATTTATGATTGTCTTTGCACGCTCTCATGGGCCAGATAAAATGAAGTTGGTGGGCTGGATGTGGCCCGTGGGCCTCAAGTTTGACACCAGTGATTAAGTCAGTTGATCAGACTTGTCATAGATGAGTTTGCAGGTGACGCTTATAAAGAGCAGAAATGTTCGAGAAGTGCATTCCTCAAAGGCTCCACGCAAACTGATGACGTTACGTAACCCATGAGGATCGTTGTTAATATTACAAACATCCTGGCTCTGTTTTACAATAACACTCCCCTTCTGTTAACAAAATAAGCTGGAATGTCCTGCTGGTTTACGTCTTCAGTGCTGGTTGGCATCGTCAGCATCGTTGGCATTGCCTGAGAGTTTGTATGAAAATGGATCACAAATTTTATAATATTAAAATGTATTTCAGAGGCCTCTATGCTTCCCAAGTCTTTCTTCATGTGTATTTCTCAACATCTTCAGCCTTTTTTTAATTTCTTCCGACCAAACCCAAAAATAGAAGTTTGACATACATTCCAACAATAAAGTCACCATTCCTAAAATCAACTTCAGACTGAAGTTGTTGCAAATTTAAAGAATGATCAGATAGTGTTAATCAAAGTTTTTTGTTTTTTTTCCTTCTGTTTTTTTCACTGCTCTGATCTATTGCAAACTATGGTCTACCTTCATTTTACTGGATGACTGATATAGTAGCTGTTGTGTTTTGGTTTACTGAGTGAGTGATTAAAATCTAGTAGCTACTGCTTTTGGTGATACAACATACAGATGAGTTTTTTTCCCTGTGGTTCTTTTTCATGTTTTCCTCTATTTCTTTAGACTTTCATATCACTGATTCTGGCTCAATGGAGCCAGGAGCTTGAGAACAATCGGTGGGACACTTGGGTGTTCCCAAGCCAAATGAGAGATATAATCTCTGTAATGAGTCCTGGATCTGCCCCAAGTCCTCTTTTCAGTGGGACATCTCTAACCCCTCCCCCCGATACTGCTGAAATCACCCAGCAGGCATCCTGGGCAGATACCCAAACCACCTCAACTGGCTCCATTCAATGAGGATGGTGTTGACTATAGTCTTAACTTATCCATCTGACTGAGCTCCTTGTCCCATCCCTAAACATTAGTCCATGACATTGTTCTTTTGGTCCCGACCTGCAGCAACTAACGAGCTGAAGGCTCATACATAGATCCACTGGTAAATCGAGAACTTTGCCTTCAACATGACAGATCGATATGATACATTCACATCATTGTAGATGTTCCCCCAATCTACCTGCAGATCTCAGTTCAGTTATGTCAAACTGTATTTATATAGCCTCTGTTTACAACAAAGTTGTCTCTGGGCACTTCTGAGAAACCCAGATCATGACTACCGAGCACATGTCAAAACCCAACAGTGGCAAGAAAAAAACTCCGTCTTGGGAAGAAACCTTGAGCAGAACTCTGTTTAATAATAGGGGGAACCGTCCTGCCAATAGCCAGCTGCAAAGGAAGAAAAGAGGAAGGAGGCAGAGAGGATGAAGGACAGAGAGAGGACAGGGACAAAAATATACAAATAGCTGGTATAAACATATATAAATATGTAGTGGTTGGAGGGTCAGGCTCCAGGTCGACCACACCAGCGGGCATCCCACAGTGGCATCCAGTTGACAGGTGCAGCTAAACACCAGGATGAATATGGAAGGTTTGAGAGGCAAGGGGGAAGGCAACATCACCACGACAGCACCTGAAAAAAGGAGAAGAGAGTGAGACTATGGAAGATAGACAACGTTGGTTCTCTGAAATGATTCAGGACAATCTGAAACTGAGATCAGACAGACAGGGTGAAGATGCTCAGTGTACAATAGGACTCTCCCCAGCAGCCTCGGCCTATAGCAGCAGAACTAGGAGGTGGTTTAAGAGACTACAGAGTTAGAGGCTTTTTCAAAAAGGAAGGTTTTGAACCTAACCTTAATTGTAGAGAAGGAGTCTGTGTCCTGGACCGAGATTTTGAGTTGATTCCTTAACTGAGGAACCTGATAGCAGTTTTGTCGAGAACAAGATCTAGAGACAGTTAGGCTATGTTCAGACTCTGATCTTATGTTATATATTGAACCTGATCAGATCCAGTCCATGTGTCCTTGCTGACATTCCCTAATAATGTTGTGCTCCATTTCACAGTCCCTCAAGGACTTTGTGACTTTGCAATTTTAACTATTAATGCAAATTCAACCAAAGTATGTGATATGTGCAGAGGGTTTCAAAAAGATATGGACTATACAAATCTGTGAATGTATAAAAGCAAACTGTTGTCATCTTCCAACAAAAATAACAGCGAAGGGCCGTGCAAAACATTTGGAAGTTGTTTTAAATGGAAGTAGAATGTGATGGAAGACAAATGTAAATAGACACTTTTCTACAACAAAACATGTAAAAACTGTCAGTGACCCATGACAGAGACAACTTACTGTCACGGAAGCAACATCATCATAATCAATAACCAACAAAGTAACATGCAGCAGTTATTCTGTATTAAACACAGAAAGAAAATCCTCCAAACAATGCTACAGTTAGCTGGTTAGTTCTTTGAAATTTCAGCAATAGTTGGTTAACAGTATTCTACTACGACTGAGTTAGTTTTATAAACTGAATTCTGCAAGAGAATTCAGTTTATTCACTCTTTAAAGACAGCCTTCTGCTGTTGTAAGAGATAATTTATTTGATTAACATTTATTTTATATGCAGTTTGTGTTTACAGTTTTGAGGCAGATATTTTTGAGCTAATTAAATGTTAAAATGGGGACTGCTTCTGTTTTTATCTTTAATAAAAGAAAATGTTGCCATTTTGTTTTCCATTTTCTTGCTGCAAAAATACACATATAAATCTCCAGCTGGAAATCTTTGGGCCCGGATGGCTCAGAGGTTAGCGACCAGGTAAGCCTCGCCGGTTTCCTGCAGAACTGGAGGTAAAGGTCAGCCTTGAAATCTTCAGCAATCTTTCTAGTCAGGTGTTGGAAGGGCAGTTTACAGATCTCTCCCATGTCACGTTGCAAATTTATACCAAAGATGTTTTGAAATTAGACTGTTAAGACTGAGGCACATCTGTGAAAGTTCTACTTGAAACCACCTCTGTATGGGTTTCAATTAATTTGGGTGAGTAGGACACCTTTTTGCAGACTTGAAGGTGCTTATTCTCACATTAATCCACAGAACTGATTCCATGATTCTCCTTAAAACAAGAAGTAAAGTCTACGATCGACCAATTCTCCCTTCCTCCTGAAAAAACAACTGTCTTAACTGGTTTGTAAAATGACATTCTGAGTGCTAAATATGCACAACAGCCCCACAGCAGGAGCAGACGAGCCTGTTTGTATGTGTCTGAGTGAATGCAGACTGACAGACAAGAATGAAGCAGACGCAGAGGGAAGTGGACACCCACTGGAGGGGGAAATCCTCTCTGTGGGTCTGAATGTGCTTGTGACACTTCAATGAAGCTGAACAAGCCCTCACACAACCTCCAGCTCCCCCTGTCTTTGTAACACACACACACAGAAGGAGAGCAGCAGTGAAGAGATGCAGAACAGAGACAAAGCGATGGAGGTGATAAGGCTGGAGCCACCATTGTCCTCACAACAGGGTGTGTGAGTGTCTGGGGTTGTCACGAAACGACTCCAGGGAGCCTCCCTGAAAGTCAAAGTTTACGTGTGCTCACTATTCGCTGACTTTTCAATCATCTTTTATTCATTTCATTCACACTTGGCACATTTGGAACACTAATGGGTAATGCGCAAATACCCCCTTACAGGGTTGGAAGTCTGCATCTGTACACAGAAGGAAAAAAAAGACATGCTGTGACTTGTTTGCATCTCTGTCGACATGTGTTTGTATACTTTTCATCCTCCTTCATGAGATGGAAGCAGAGCTGGAGGAATGAGTCCACACAGGCCTCGCGTGCTGCTCACCTGTGAGAGCGCCTGTTGCTATGGTTACAACGTACAGATAGAATCAGAATGATAAGTGGAGGAAACCATGTGCTTGTTATCTGAGCGGGAACTGAGGAGCGCCTCCTGTTTTATCTCAGCTAATCGCAAACTTAGCTGAAGCTCAGAGCTTTTAGAGCACATGTGTGAAACTCGAGGCCTGTGGACCAAATCTGTCCTGCGAGAGCATGTGAAGACATTCATACACTTCTAACTAGAACATTTTTGAGGAAGTTTTAATGTCACTGTCCGTGTGATTTAGTACTGACATCAGAAAGTAGAATAACTGAGGTGAAGAGCAGCTGGTTTATGTCAAAAAGTTATGATTTAGCAAATGTTTTTTTCAAAAGATTTTACAATAAAAAGTTGCAATTTATTGTCAAAACTTGTGATTTTTGTCAAATTTGCTTTTTTTTAAATATGAAAATTCATAATTTTAGGACAAAAGCTGAAATTATAGAAACATTATATTATTATTAACACTATATCATATTATAGGAACAACAACCGTTTTTTTTTTTTTTCCAACAAAACAAATTTTAATTTTAAGTTAAAAAGAATTTTGTGACATTTGTGATTGTGATTGAAAGATAATTATATTTAACTTAAAATTTCAATTTGTTTTGTTGGAAAATTACAATCTTGTGAAATGCACAGTTTTACATAAAAATTTGTTGTTCTTTTTTACAAAAAAGTCAACATTTTTAAATTTGTGATTTTACAATAAAATTAATTGTGATTTTAGTACAAAAAGTCTCAATTTCATGATAAAAGTTGTTTTTTTATGAAAAAGATGTGATAATTTTACAACAAAGTCTATTTTTTTAAATGAAAAAAAAGTTCTTTGTGTTTTTATTTTTCTATTTTAGATTACAAGAGAACATTTTGTGATATTAATACAAAAGCTTCAATTTTAAGAAAAACGTTAGCAGGTAATCTGTCAACTTTTGCAAGATTGAGACTTTTTTCCCAATCCATCATAAAAGTCAAAAATTGTGACTTTTTTAAAACTTAAAAAAACTTTTTTTTAAGAATTAGAAAATATTAGCTTTTTGCAGCATCATGACATAAAATTTCATTAGTTGTAAAATTGAATGTTGTGTTTAATTTCATCTTTGTGTCCTATAATCCTTTTTGTCCTAATCTTTGACAAAAATTAGCAAACTTTTTGTTTCATGACTTTTTGACATAAACCAGCTGCTCTCCATCTCAGTTATCCCACTTTTTCATGTCAGTACTGAATCAAACAAACGGTTACATTGAAATCTCATTTTTGCACTCGCTAGCCAGCCAGATAAGATGACGTGGCAGGCCTGATTTTGCCCACAGCCCTCAAGTTTCAGACATTTGCTGTAGGATATTTTGGTTGAATATGGGAATTTGTCTTCCTCTCTGTGATGGTATGTAGTCCAGGTCCTCAGGCAGAAAAGCAAGCCCAAATCATGATGCTCCCTCCATCATGCCTCACCACTGAGATGATGTTTTAATGTTGATAAGCTGGGCTCTGGGCTTTTTACATCATTTATAGTGCTGCCTATTCTAACCTAACACATTACATGAAATTTCTTCTTCTTCTTAGAGCTGTTCATTATCAAAAGTGCACTTGAGGCTCTCAGCAGAGTGGTGGTAAGAGCAGAAGCTTTCTCTGTCTGTTCAAAGACTTGTATGTGGTAAACTCACGAGCAGAGACGTTTGTCAGGTCCAATGAATTACAAAAAGACATAAGTTGACTCAGACTGGGGACTTTTGTGTGTGAAGTGAGAGTGCTTAACCATCACGGCACCAGGAAGTAACACTG
Source organism: Arrhamphus sclerolepis (assembly GCA_037176975.1). Lineage (NCBI taxonomy): Eukaryota > Metazoa > Chordata > Actinopteri > Beloniformes > Hemiramphidae > Arrhamphus > Arrhamphus sclerolepis. Next base: position 18,931 of record JBAMYA010070703.1, read on the forward strand.
GCTTTAATAACACCAAAGGAAAATTGTACAGTTTACCATTTAAAAAAATAAATGGGAAAAAATATATAATTAAATTTTAAAAAAAGGAAATTAAAAGGAGAATCAGTTGACAAACTGATTAAAAGTTGGAAGTGTAGCTGAGACGTGTGGTTATCACTGATACAGGATGTTGATGTGTTGTGTTGTGTAACTTAGCAACAGGCGAGTTGATGATTCACCTGCAGATAACAAAAGTAAACCTGGATGTCTGAGTGAAGACTCGCTTCTTCACCTTTACACCGCATTTTGCAATCATCCGTCCTGTCTAGTATCATCTGCTGGAGATCTGAATGTGAGCATAAGCTGTGATCTTATAGATCTGTTAATAAAAGACAGTTTTTTACTATTTAATGTGAAGTAGCTGTTTTAGAGATTCAAAAGTTTAATTACAAGTGTTTCTTCACACACTAAATAATTCCTCTTCTATCTCATTGGCCAACATGTATCCTGATGAGGTCTTTGATGACTTTTCTGGATAACCTGGTCAGCATGATGCCTGTTACCATTTAATCTGCAAGTATTCCTATCTGACTTACATATGCGTATGTATATATACATATATATATATATGTATATATACATATTTAATCACGTAAGCAGATCACCTTTTTAAGATCTGTGGTGCATGAGGAGGCAAATAGATCTGCATTGGCTTTGTGGAAAAAAAGGAAAAGAAAGGCTTGCTCAAAGCAAAGTGGGGCTTCAGTTGTTTGACTCTGCTTTTATTTTCGTCTCACTGTTTCATGTATCAGCTTTAGTTCCTGCTTTTAACACAAACACAGACTTCCTGTGCATCATGTGCTAACTTTAGTGTTTTGAAACGCGGTGGTGTACCAGACACACTCTCATCGTCTGCTTCTGTGTGTCTGCAGAATCACCACGATAAGCCACATTCACTTCCCGTGTATGTATCATGTGCATCATTGCGCTCACGCAGACATATCCAGCTTCCAGACCTGATTATTGCATGTTGAGACTCTTTGTTTGAGGACAAAGGATTTTCCCGTCTGAGACGAGCAGCCAGTGGCAAAGAAATACGAAGGAGGATGAGATTAGCTGCTGAATGAGAAGAGAAGGTGGGGTCAGCTGGGTGGGTGTTGTTGCTCAGGGGGGGTGGGTGGATGATGGAAACAGATGGAAATGGAGAAACTGAATCTTTGCAATCTTTGTTTTGTGTAAAGGCGTTTCTGTGAGGATGAGAAATTCATAAAGAGCAGAGGGAGTATTCTACCGTGAGGACATGAGGCTGTATTGTAATCAAAACTCTCTCTGCTCACTTGTGTTTGTATATTTAGTCCACCACTAATGGTGGGGGAAGTGATGCCTGAAAAATCTGAAAGAACAAGATCAATTTTGAAAGTATAGGACAAAGGTGTTCAGTCTCTATATTCCATGAAAAACCCACACCAACTCTATCACCAGGTTGATGTGCATTCTTGTCTGCAATTGAGCCAACAGTCTTACCACTTGGAAGCTTAAAGGCTGATACATACTCCACGAGAACCATCTTCTTATTCATGCGGCTGTGAGAACAAAAAAGACGTCATTTTCTTCTCGCAGCTACTTCTTGACACAACCATCTGGGCAGAACTTTTTTTCTCATGTGGTGCCCGACAAATGTTGTATGATTGGTCAGAAATATGGAGTGGGTGTGGTTAATACAGAAACGTGGAAGTGCGGTCAGTGTTGCCGACTTTCTCCAAATCCTCTTGGCGACTATTTTTGTCAAAAGTGACTAGTGACAAATTGAGCGACTTTTTCTGGTGTTATTGGAGGCTCTAACATGAAAACACGTAACACGTGCTGCCATGAGCCCCATCCCAGGTGGTCATTCTCCCAGCAGCCTCTGCTGCAGTCAGGTTTCGAGCTCTGCACCAAACCACGTCCAGAATGAAAATGAACTGCTCTGGCTTCCAGTGCCGGGGTTAAATGTACATGTTTCCTCCAGTCTATCCAATAAAAAATTGTCAAAAGTGCTATGGCAAAAAATGTTAAAAATGTTTTACTGTGACTTGTTGTAGGCTTGATATTCTAACATCTGCCAATACGTGCCCTGAAGTGGGAGGGTGTTTCTGGGAGTGCTGATAGTATAGTATAGTATAGTAAGTATGATATGTCTCAGTCAGAACTAACTTTTTTCTTGTTCTCGGAGCCTCAAGAGCAAGAACAAATTTCTCTGTTCTTGTGGAGTATGTTTCAGGCTAAACTTTATCTGCAGTCTCCCGTGAATGACCTGGAAACCAAATGTATCACGGTTGGACTTCGAGATTTGATCCAGCACGTGATCCATAACTTCAGTCAAAAGTTCTGCTATATCTAATGTGCTGCTTGTATAAATGGGAAAAGTAAAAACCAGAGGATGAAAGAGGAAGGAGGAGAGGAGGCTAAGACGCAGAACAAGAAAGCCAGACGCAGAAGAATAGAAGGGGGGAGGAGGTTGTAGAAAAAAGGGGTGAAAAGCAGGCAATGGGGGAAGTTGGGGTTTGAAAGAGACCAGAATTCATTTGAAGGTGAATAGAAACAGCTTGGTTTCTTTCAGAGGGACTGCTGTCCTGCTTGCGGTGGTGGTGGTGGTGGTGGTGGTGGTGGAGATTGGGTGGGGGTGGGGGGTCGCCTCAGGGGCCGAAGGCCAATGTGAACTCTGGAGCTGCTACACACTTCATATGCTAACAAACTACAGTGGCGCTGGCGGGGATGCACAAAGCAGCAGATGCACACCCACATGGACATGTTTGTAGTGAAAAAAGAAAAAAAAAAAGAAAAAGAGGCCGCGGGGGATTGTTTGTATATTTAGACTTTCTCTTTGTGGGATGAGTGCATTTTGATATTCTAATAGAAGGAGAGCATTGATATTGATATGCTTTCCAATTTTATTCAACTGTATCGACTAAAGGCTGATATATACTTTTGCGTCAAAGATACTCACGTCATTGCTGTCTGTTTCTGTCTCCACCACCAACCAGTGGGCACCAGTGTGAGTTTTTTTCCTGCAGTACTAGGCTTCCTTTTGTTTACTTCCTGTCTGTAGTTCAGACAGCAGCCGAGCAAATAAAGCATATTTTATATGAGTTGGAGCTGATATATGCTGAAAACCAGTCGATTATACAGACATTGCAGCAAATGATCATTCAACCTGAGATGACAGCGAAAAAGAAGAAATAGTGGTGGGAAATTCAAAAATAAAGAAGAACAAATCTTACCAACAAGCAGCAACCATCCCACTTCTAGGTTGAAGGTCATCCAGGAAGTATGTTTGGTTGCAGTTCCTCCACTGATCACTAGGTGCTGGCTGCAAAACAGAGCAAATCTCCATTGACCTCCATGCTAAAAAAAATGCCAACTGAAGTAAAATTAAACATATTTACAGAATGGCACAAAAATCTTTCTTTTTTTCATTTGTGGTTACATATTACATCCATGGTAACTGTACGGAGGGTGTTTTTTCTGTACCACATCAAATAAATTCCTATTAAGCAATAAAGCTGACCAATCCGACGCTCTGACACCATTTGATGTGCTTGACTGATAGCTACCCGTTAACTGGCTTTGGCAGCTTTGTCCCGCCTCTTTGCAACATTGCACATGGAGTTTGACAAAAAATGGACTTCAAAGGCTCTCTATACAAAATTATGGGTCACATGACCAGATAGTTTGACCAGTATTTACAGTCAATGGGAGAAGCACATAGTCACATTTGACAAGAGCACATCAAGCTATGACGTAGATTGACAGCATGGTGGTGAAAGCGTGATGGTTTGGACTTGTTTTACACCTGCAGGACTGACTGACTTGCAGTCTTCCATGAACTTATCTGAATAGCTTGAAACAAGCTGGGTCACGCAGCGTACTAGCTAAATCATTAACAGAGTGCTGTTGCAACAATCCTGAACATGACTGAAATGTTGTTGAAAAGCTGTGCATGAAACAAATGTTTTTACACGTCTCAATGAACTGAAGAAACGTCTGAAAGATGGGTGGGTAAAACCCCTCCACAACAATCTGTGAGATCCACTCAAAACTGGGATGCAGTTCTCTTTTTGGCAGCTTTTGCTTTTTTCACAGTATTTCAGGTGACCAGTCTGAATCGTGCCATATGCCTATTTCTGTGGGGCTTTTTGTTACTTTTAGTCTAATATCAGATGGTGTTTCACCTGTGAAAGGCATTTTGGATCATTTTAGTTGTCTCTGAATTAAAACAGTTAAAATTCTCGCATTATTTTAAAACTTTGCCTGTTGTAGTCTACCCCTTTTTCATCCATGTAAAGACGTCACTGTTGATATCGGCGCCTGAGAACTACCTTGCTCTTTTTTGATCATACATGCATGCGTGCCGTCTAAAGGTGGATCTACAAGCTAATGTGCTTTTAGTCTTTCACCTGCTCACATGACTTCCAACTCTTCTGACAAAGCGGATGTTTTGTTATAAAGCTGCTGCTGGCATCTGAGGTGTGAGATGAATAGGAAACTTCAGCGAGATAAAGCTGCTGTCAAAGCACATCTATATTTGGGCAAAAACAAGTTTAAGAAAACAGATCTCATCAGTTTTAGAGCAGGTGGAGCTGCAGCTCTGGAGGTAGCGTACTCCATGTGTCAAAGTGCTTTCGAGTAAGACCCTGAACTTGTCATTCCCTCCAGTGCATTCGTTGAAGTGTGAAGAGTGTGTATGATAAAGAAAAATCACTTCCAAGGCTGCAGAAAAGTTGCACTGATGCCAATTTCTTGTGTGAGTAAGGGTGTAAATAGCTGAATCTGGAAATCCACTACGAGTGGCCTATTGTGTCATGCTAATGGTACCTGTCCCTTTCAGGAGATGATCTCACAGGTAATTCAGTTTTTCTGTCTTTCCCGTATGAAGCTGATAATACCAGATAATGCTCTGGAGTTGTTGCTGAAATATGGTGATAAAACTGGAACTGCTGCACATGAAGCCCTCCGTTCAAGGCCAGAATACTATCACTGTTAACAAAGCCAGAAGCATATTTGTTTACATCGTCAACACATAATGACGTCCAGAATCGTCTCGTATCAAAGACTCACTTCAAACAGAAGGTTAGAGGATGATATTAGCACTAATGCATGCACCATTTGATTTTACTTAAGAGCAAAGCTAATTTGACCCCACGAGACTTGATAGATGATATAAAAATCATTGATTAAAAGCCTCTGAGTTTGGCTGTAAATTTTGTTTTACAAATTTATTCATTTTGGGTGTAGAGCCTCTTAATGAGTGGATGGAAAGTGATCACCATCTCTGATGAGTGCATATGAACCCAGAGCTGGATCTGGATCCTGGATATGCCAGAAATCTGGATGATTCATGTGAAATTATCATACTGACAAAAAAAAAGTCATCAAATTATTAGAAACCCATCTATTTTGGGGTAATATAACATATGAAGGTGAATTTTCTGAAAATGTTCCAGCTGCAGTGAAAGAAGAGTAAGAAAGAGATGTTGACACACCACCACCCACACAGAAGAGCCTGTGAAGGCTGGAAAGACACAATAGCTCCAGAAATGTTGTGCACACACCGAACAGTATTATTCTACTGTACCTCATTTGTGGGTTCATCCATCCATCATCTATACCCACTAAAGCCTGGTTTAAGCTTCTGCCTCGCTGCTGTCTCTGGTGTTTATACTTCTGAGTCTTTGGCTAATTACTTTGTTGCACAACCTCTAACAACAATCACTGCCATAAAGGTTTCATGTAGCTCTCAATGAAACTTCTTAGCACAGGTTAAAATGACAATTTGAGACATTCTTGCTCAATAAACTGCTGTAACTGGCTCCGTTCTGAACATTGACTGTAAATACTGGACCAACTATCTGGTCATGTGACCCAGAGATTTGTACAGGGAGCCTTTGAAGCCATTTTTCCTTGAACTGTGTGGTGCCATGTTGCAAAGATGCAAAACAAAGCTGTCAAAGCCAACAGCAGAGCCAATGGTTAGCTGTCAGTCAAGCAGCTTTATTGCTTATTATAAATTTATTTGATATGGAACATAAAAGAAACACCCCCCGTACAGTATGTAAACACAGATGGAAAAAAAGTATAGACACACATACACACACACAAACACACACATATATGTATATATGTGAATTAGGGGTGGAGCTGAACCCAAATACGATTTTCAGAAAAGCACAAATAACAAAAATAAATACATTAAAAAAAAAAAAAAGAAAAAAAAAGGAAAGGCACAAATAACGTGTTTTTTTACAAATACTTATTTCGAACAAATACTTAAAAAATATTTGGATTCGGGAACAAGAAAAACTTTATATCCAAAGCTGTGTTTCCTCATGAGACCACAGTGTCCGGATGAGTGAGTGACGTTCAGGAGTCGGGGGAGTGGAAGAGGTGATTGACAGGCTGCTCCACACAGCAACAGAGAAACAAAACACTTAACTGCATCACTGTTTTTGTTGAATACATTTTTGTACCTTAACTGGATTCCGGAGGCAGTTTATAACTTTCGGGAAGCGGAGTTTGATCGGGAGATTATTCCAT
>JBAMYA010070766.1:0-25462 GCA_037176975.1 Arrhamphus sclerolepis
TCCATCTCTGTATGAATCCTGCAGTTCCACTGAGCATACATGCTTTGATTTCTTGTGATAATTCACATGTGCCTGATGGCAAAATCACAATAGCAGTCATTCAGAGGAAGAGGCAGAGGAGTCAAACAAATAAAAACATACATTTGAATGACTGAGGGGAAACACAGGTGTAGAATTTGAATGGCTGAGAGAGTTTAAGAGTGTACAGCACGTAAGATTGACAGCAATGATGCACTGGGACTAGGGGAAGGGTTAAAAGCTTATGTCAGGTGCTGGCTGTTCATTACAAAGCTGGAGGTGCAGAAGATCATCTGTCACTTTTGCTCAGCTTTGTCACATGGAGAAAAAGCTTTTATCACCAGATAAGAGGAGCATCCTGCAGTAACTGTATAAATGCTTGCAGTGCCACACACAATTTTCCGTTTCTGTGACTTTTAAAGAAAGTGAAGGATGACCAAATGGTGTCATTTTTGTAATTTTGGTGTCAAGTCAACTTTATTTATACCGCACATTTAAACAAAAGTCCTTCACAGAGCAAAAGATAACACTTAGTGAAATACATTATACACGATAAAATAGTGTAAATACAATTTAAGTGTAATAAAAGTCAATGAAGACAACAACAACAACAAAAACTGTTGGCCAGAGCACTCAAATTTAATCAAAAGTCAAAGAGAAAAGATGTGTGATGTGATGTGATGTGTGATTTTCTTGTTCTGGGCACCTCTAAAAGCAGCCGATTGGATGAGTATAACATCCTGGTGGGAGCATAATCATGAAGCTGCTTGTTTAAATAAAAATGATGCCAGCCCATTCATAGCTTTAAAGACTAACAATAAAATTTTAACGTCAGCCTTACATTGTACAGGGAGCCAGTGAAGAGATCTTAAAACTGGTGTGATGTGGTCTTTCTTCCCCCTGCTACTTAAAAGGTGAGACTGGAACAGAGAACCAAAACTCCAGTCTGTTAAATCTACCTGAAGTTCATTTGCAGTTATATGAACGTTTGATGCTTGTTGTGACTCAGATTTTATGATAAACAATGCAGTGTTTTAAGTATATACAGAGGCAAGAAAAAGAATGAAATGGCCCTAAAATTAATTGTTTGGGTTTTTTTTTTTTTTAAATTAGTCACACCTATATGGCGTTAATAAAAGAAAATCCACCTTTCAGGGCTGATGAGTCAAAACCAGACCCTAGCTCCATAGAGATGATATGGGATAACCTGAAGACTGACACCAGACATCCCACGAAGGTGTATGAGCTTAAGCAGTAAAGTGGAACAAAAACCACTTCATGCTGAACTTTGTACAGAACTGATCCAGAGCTACCAGATGTGCTCGTAATGTGAGGTAATTTCATTTGTCCAGCTGCTTTCCCTCAAATACTGTGAATGTTTTATTGTGACTCTGGTGAAGATAGGATGACCTTTTATGGCATATTAGTGAAAAGAAAAAAAAAACTGTGGTCACCAGTTACTGTTAATCATCAATTAAAAATCAAAATGATCATATGAAACATAGTTCATTCCAGTAGATGATGGTATAGTAACAGAAAAGGGGTGACTGGTGTAGTGGGGATAGTTTGTTCCTCTCAATTGGTCACTGGATCAATCACCAGCCTCATCACACACCAAAGTGGTTACACCATAATACAATGTGGCAAATCATACACGGAGAAAAAACTGAAAGGAAGAAAAGAAAAAAAAAATCAAACAGGACAAGCAATGTAAAAACATGTCAGTGAATCCTTTAATCTTCTGTCTGTCTCTGGGATCTGTTGTTGTCTGTCTTCAAACAAGTGCACCTGCACAGTTTTCTCTTTTCACTGGTAGTTGACCTCATTATATCACTGGGTCGCACATACGCATATGCTCAGCACACCTACAGGAATAATAGGCCATAATTCATGTGGTTTAGAGTGTTCGTGTGTTTAAAGTGATTCACCACAAAATAAAAAAAGTGATTCACCACATAATATTATAGCCAGTTCTAATTCCGCTCTCCGACTGTATAATGGCGGATAATTTAAATAGACAGAATAATGGCATCCACATATTATCAGTGAATAACAGCAGGTAACTCTGCTATTATTGATAGTGAAAAAATAGTCTACAGTGTCAAATCAGCTCAAGAGAACGATTTTGCAGAGACTTAGTATAAGAGTCAAACTCAGTATTCAGGGAGCATTTCAGGACATAGCAGGAAGTTATTATTTATGATCAGCCAAACTGCGGTGCATTCACTTGCCATGGGTCAAAACCAGGACAGCCTCATTAAAGAGGTGCAACCCACTGCAATAGCCAGTCAGTCAACACTTCCAACAATAATCGCTGGAACAGCCCGCAAACTGTTTCTTACATTTCAGGATTTTTCTAACAGGCTGTATAAACAGACTGCCAAATCATCATTAGCATTTGGAAGAAGGGTGCTCTGGAGTATGTATTACTCTTTCTCTTCAGAGGTATTCTTTGCTGCACGATATGCGGTTGTCTTTGACCGCTGCCCTCGGTGACCTCTGAGGCCTTGATGTGTTTGAGGCCTCTCCACACGGATGGTGCATCTATCAAGGCTTTTTAAGGACTGAGGCACACGTGGTTTGGTCTGGAGTGTTGAGAAAGGCTTTTCCAGAGAGGTTATCTGAAGGTAAACCAGCTCACTGTGCTACATGTTAGGCTTCTACACACTTTTAAAAGTGTCTGGGGATTGAGAGATTATTTTGTTTTGTAAACACTTGAGGTCAACTTGGGTATCAACGCTTAAAGGTATTTGAACAACCTACTTTTTTGCTAAATGACTGCATGGCAGATTTGTGTCAGTTTTTGTGTCAGTCTTCTACATGTTAGTCACAGTCTAGCCATTGGGTAAAACTCAAGATGTCCCTACACTTTATTTTGCTGAGTGCTTTCCTGTTTCTGCTCAACAATATTTGTGTCAAGGCTTTCATGATAGATGTATTTTGAGGGATTCTTTTTCCCCCCATCCCCGAGGTTAACTTAGATTTTCCACATGTATAAAGTAACAAAAGAGTAATAACTCGTTATTTCATTCTTTCAGCTGCCCTGCCTCCAGAATTAATTTTGCCCCTGAGTATTGCTTTGTATATATTTCAATTTCAGAAACACAAAGACTAGGATTTCATAAAAGTAAATTCTGATGATGACCATTGTGTAACCATGCCTCAAAGAGAAAATAAACTTTGTGTCTTAAGAATTCAGGCACCTACTGGATCATACACTAAAGTGTGTGATTTGCAAACAAAAAATGTCTGAAAACAAAGGTGATCACACCCATGAGCTTTACTACTGTCATGCATTGCTCTCTCATGCCACGATTTTCTGTTTCATTTTTAGAATTCCCACCGGACTATTTGCCCGCGGATAGAAACTATTTTAAATCCAGGGTCAGCAGATGATGACGGGGGAACGTTTCCAAGAGAAGGCAAATGATCCCAGAGTGGGGTGTTAAAGCAAATCCAAACAAACAATTCTGGCTTGTGTCGGTCATATACTGTCATGTCTGTCTATGTCTCAGACACCAAAGGTCCACAGGACATGGATCCCAAACCCCAGAACAGAAATAAGTCCAGTTACTCCCTGTGACTCACAGTACCTTTACCAGATAAAACTGGAGATGAGTGCCAAGGCCCCGACGTGTTGACAGATGAGGCCTTTGCTGCCTGCTGGCAGCTCAGAACCGAGATGAAGCTGTAAGTGTTGGGAGCTGCTGCAGAGCAAATCCTGGAAGGATTTCAGTGGCTTTGGAAGTGACAGAACAGCTGTACTTTCTCTGTCACTCATGTTGTAGATGCTGCTGTGAGGCTACAAATAATTTCCAATACTCATTATGTTTCTATAAATAACTAATTAACTTGCTGACTCAAAAATAAGTTGATTAATCATTGCATTCTTATTTCATGCAATGCCCATGGCATCTTACCAGCATCTGTGACAACATCCAAGAACATACCTTACTTACATTTAACTGTTACATTTTTCTTTTTCTTTCTTTCTTTCTTTCTTTAATTTTTCTTTCTTTTTAACTATTTATTGTTCATTTTATGTCTAAATGAGCCTCGAGTCCAACCCATGATGACTACATAAGTACACCAGGCTGATAAAGATTGTGTGAAATGGTAAAAAGCTCTCAGAACAATACTGGTATTCAGTTTACATTGATTTTGAAAAGAGAGAAGCCACAAATCACAAATATGGGACATTTTTGATTGATAGTTACTTTTTTAGTTAATTGCAATATATTGTGTTGTTCAATTTGCTGTCAGCTATTAAATTAATTGAATGGTTTTGGCGCAAAAGAGTCAACAAACAAGGATCCATTCTCTTATAAAGACACATGTTGCATCGAGTTAAGTGGACTATTCATACTGAAGGCAACACCTTTGCAGATCTGCATCATGTCAGGAGGTTTAAGAATTCACATCCCCCAGCTGACTTTGAGACCTTGATTGTATAATGAATTCATCTAATTAGACTTCACTAGCTGTCTCCTTAGCTGCTTTTCATTATCTGCATGCATATATTTATTGCCATACAAGAAGAGACGAAAGACTTTGAATCATTTTTCTTCTATAAGCTGTCCCAAGTGTTTGCTTTTTATTTTTTCAGTGACCTTTGTGATATCTGTTGGTGGATAAGACTCAAGAAACACACATAGTTATGACAATACCATTTATTCAACTGGAAAAGAAGATGGAGCCACACAGGGTCACAGAGAAAACAGACAGCTATGCACACTGACATGCAGACCAATGGTCATTTTAAAACCACAAATCAGCCTAACCTAATGTAGATATTACTGGAACAACAGCCTCCACACATAAAGGCCACAACTGATAATCATATTGGCATTGTCCTTGCTGCCCAACCCCCATCTCATCTAGCTTTATCATCCAACCTGGAACGTAAACTAAGGATGTGACACAAAGCGAATGTATGAGGTAGAATGGTTTCCATCATCATGACAGCTTTGAGCAGGCAGTGACAAAGCGTGCTTACAGCTGATGTTAGTTTGTACGCACTTCCTCTTCTTCTTGTATGAAGCTGACAAACCTGTGCCAAGTCAAAAAACAGAAATGGGCCACCCATGCAGCAAGGTAGCTGCACTGTGCATTAGCTCGGCTCATTATTTTACCAAATTGGGCGAACTCTGTCCAGCAAGCTCTATGGCAACCCTGTTGTGTTTTTCCACCCTTGCTTTTTTTTTTTTGCTTCATTAAAGCCTGACTGTATTCATTTCCTCTACGGTACCTTGTGGGTGCTAATTACAATGTGCTACTTTTTCCCCCATGTCGTGTGTGACGTAGACGTCTCCCAGGCGACATCGGTTCACTTGACCAAACATGTTGTTGCTGCTGCCTTTGGAATTTATTTAGAACATGGGAGATTTATTGAGTATCATATAAACCAAAGAAGAACTTCCATTCATTCATCAGTCAAATTTATGTTGAGTTCTGATGCTGTGCGGTCACAGTGATACAAATGCACAAGTAGTTATTACCCCGGGTGTGCTTCATCACTGTCTAAAACTCTGTTTTAGAGAGGCGCCAGATTAAAAACACTAGACAGACATTCATGGCCAGTAGTACAAGATGTACCTGAGAGATTCATTGCATTGAAACAACAGGTTTGAATCCAATGAAACCAGTACTTTAGCTGTTTAGATTATAATGAAGTGATGTGATCAGTTGGGCCTAAAGATACTGCCAGAGCTGATTTCTCTTCTAGTCACTGAGGAATGTGCAGTCTAAACGTACTTTATTCGCTACAGGAGACAAAAAAAAAAAAGCAGCTCCTTGTAATATTCACTCTGTCTCTGATGCAAGCTTTACCACATTTTCACCAACCTTTTCCTTGAAGCTGGGTTTCCATCAAAATCCTTCATACAATCAAAAAAGGAAAAAATTAATTTCAGAGCATTTCCATTCACTACTGTTTGGTCTTTAAAGGCAGAGTAAGCAATTTCTGGGTGACTTCATAGTGGCTGAACTCTCATTAACCAAACCTCTCTCCTCCTCCCCAACTTCATGTGCACAAGCATGAACCATCCCCCAATCGACTGGAGCTATTTTTGTTATGGTTTCTGTTTGTTTCCAGTGTGCTCAGAAGATGGGCAGCTAGCGGATGATTTACTGAGAGTTCTCCCCTGGGCTTCTGTCACCATGACCCAGGCAGATAGCAATAAGATAGCCTAATGGATGGATGAATATATGTACGCATGCATGTGTTGACTCCTGAGTTAGAATTTACATTGAATTGATTACCCTGCCTTAAAGATGGTTAATTCATTGAGAAATGTGGTAGGTTGTGTCTTTTATCCCACAAAAAATAATGAGGATGAGTGTTTTACAAAAGGATAGTGTTAAAAAAAACAGTGTCACAGTTGTGTGGACATTCATAAGTGAATGAGTCTCTTTTTATCCAGACACGTTTATCTGTATTTCCTCCTGTGACAGTGCAGCTAAATGCCTAAATTTGTAACCTGTGAAATTATGTAACTTGCAGTACTAATACTTATTATTATAGAAGCGACTCTTTAGGCTGACAGATATTATTATGAAAAAGCTCTTTTTGCAGTTAGTACTGGTCCTGAACAATTAGGGCTTTAGTTTTGAAACCACAGTTTTTTTTCCAGTTGCCAGTGACACAAATTTGTGAGGCACATCAGTTGTGAAGTGAAGGAAAAACAACAACAACAAAGGGGAAGGTGGTTCAGTGGTAGTGTTCGGCCATCAACCTGAAGGTTGATGGTTCGAGCCCTAGTTCTTCCTGGGTACACCGAAGTGTCCTTGGGCAAGACACTGAATCCCTGATTGCTCTCGGTTGTCTGGCCAGTGCCGTTGTATGGCAGCTCCGCCAACAACGAGTGTGTGAACGTGTGCGTGAATGCTTACAGTGTAAAGCGCTTTGGCGCTGTAGAAATACAGTTGTAAAGCACTATATAAGTGCAAGCCATTTACCAACAACAAAAAAAACAAAACATGTTCATTTAAGAGAGCATCTGGAATATCGATAAATGTTGCCTCCTCATTATGTTATGTTTGCACGCCACAGAAGGTTTCTCATGGTTAAAAGCTGACTCATCATTCCAAGAAAACTTTAACTGTTTGCAATCCAGATTTCAGACATCTTTGAGGCATAGGCAGGGGTTAAAATAGTTCTTGTCAGTACAATTAGTAAAACCTCACCTAATGCATTTTAAAATAGCAAAGTCAAAACCCAAACAACTGAAAAATGCTGTAACTAAAAAAAAAAAAAAAATGCTGCAAGCACAAACAAAATGATACAAAGTCGCTCCACAAAATAGAAGTGCTCCAGACCACTAGAGGGAGTCGAACAAAGAACAAATCCTATAGGACCAGACAGTAAAAACAGGGAGTCAAGATTAAGGCAGTTCTGAAGGCAAAAGGCAAGGTGTATTTTATAAAGTGGCTGGAGCAGAGTGTAGTGTATATCTGTCTGTTTATCTGTTTATCTATCCATCTATCTATCTGTCTATCTATATACATAGATTAGATCAAGATCTTGATATTTTAAGTGTTATTCTTTATATCTGTTTTAATGCATGTGAAAAGTAAAAACACACAACTATTATTGCCACTCTTGACAAGTTCAGTCAGCCAAGGATGAATGTTTGGTTCACAGCTTTGAATCTCTCAACACAGCCTCACATTGTAATGGAGGAAAGGTCCAATGCCATCAAAGCTACATGAAACCTGATTTATTATGATGACAGATGAAGGAGGTATCATTGCAGTTGATCAGTATTTGGATGTAAGCCCATCAGCTGTCCTACATTTAGGAAACTAATTTCTCTGTCATTGTGTAAAGTGGAAACCTTGTATGAAAAAGGTACTTCAATCTGGATGCTCGCAGGTTCATGAGTTTTAAGGTGATTGATAATACACATTAACATGGATTAAGGGCAGCGCAGCAGCACAGAATGTATTTGTGTGCTCTGAGGAAAACCTAATAACGAGGCTCAGAGGGTGCATAAATATCAAGCTCGCTATCTTCCACAGAAAAAAAATTTAGATATGTGAAGACTCCAAAAGACTGGCCTGAATGTTTGCTCTAAAAATAAAGTTTTGCTGTAGAGAGAAACTAATTTAAGTCAAGTTCATGCTTTTACAAACTTAAAACTCCTTGGATAACAGATATTTTAGACAGCATGTATTCATGCTGTAACAAAAATACAGTAAAACTTGGACAAGGATGTTCATGATGTTTATCACTGTTTCTAATCTCCAAATAGCCCAAAATATTCAACTGAACTTTCCGTCATCAAACCCATGACAGATTTGGGTCTGCTGCTATGTTGCCATGAAAAGTGTGCCGTCAGTTTCACGGTGGTTGCAGCAGCAGTGGGTTACTTCATAGTTGCTTCTTTTCCTCAGCAATGATAAACATGTAGACAAATAAATGTAAAAAAAAAAAAAAAGTATAGATTTATTTGCATGTTTCTGTTCACAAGAGACTTCACATTTACTCAGAGAGGATAACAGAGTGCCAGGGTCTTTGTATATATGTATTTTACTTTGATATGAGACATAAAGATCTTCTAGAAACGCCCTCCATCTGTGTGGTTCGTCTGTTCAGCTGGGCTGTATGTTCTATTTTAGGGAGCTTTGCACTGTGTACTATGCTGTGTGCTTGTCTGCATGCACTTCTGTGTATTTACAGTCCATGTTCTGCTTCACAAACCATCAGGCTCATTACACAAGCCCCGCAAACATTCTCTTCTTATATGCAAACAAGCACTTCTCCGTGAACTCTGCCCTTTTATAGCCTGCACAGGACGCAGTGTTGCAATATGAATGTGAAAATGAAGAGAAACAGAGCAATACAAAAGAAACAGTTGGTTTAAAGAATGGGATTCCCTCGCTGCATTGCACATATTGTCATCCCAAACTACACTAAAGCTCCACCAGAAATAAAGAGTGGAAAAAATATATGTGAAATGCCACTCTAACAAGTCTCCTGGGACCTCAGCTGCTTGGCTTTCTGAAGAGGGAACTGCTTTTCTGTTCAAAAATCTGCTAAAAGACTCCATGAGCCTGTGCTACACAAACATATTCCCTCCAAAGGGGTGTGTAGTACAAGATTAGTTTGGTCATGTGCAGCCATGATGTCCCCAGAAGTAACCAGTAGGAGCTGAAGCGGACATAGTTCCAGAGAATGGGGTTCTCTCAGGTGTCTTCACAGCTTTAGTTTTCCAAATCTTTAGTTGTTGTTGTTATTATTTGTTTTGTTTTATCATTTTTGAGGTAGGGACTACTTTTTTTGTCTTTTGATGATGAGTTTTTTCTGTTTATATTCATTCAAATGGTTGGTCTCTCATACATAATCAGTAAAGCGTTGTGTTTCAACCCGAATGATGATGATCAAGACTGTTGTTCAGTAAGCATGACGAGACTGAGCAGAGATGGCTTTCATAGTTTATGCTGTCAAAGATAATACATTCATTCTAGCAAATGCTGGAAATGTACGTTGTTTTTTTGTTTGTTTTTTTGCCTACCACTGTACAAATCAGACAGATGAAATTGCTTAACACTCTTTCATCAATTTTAGTCTTCACCAAAATACTTACAGTTGAGGATACTACAAGCACAGAATTAACTTGAATAGTTGTTTATGCTTAGGAAGCTTTCTAATGGAGTGAAGTGACCCTGAAACATTCAGGCTGTAGACTTGATAAGAACTGGGAAAATCCTCTAATTAATAAAAGAAAGAAGCTTTGCTTTTTACTTGCTGTGATATAAAGAATATGGGCAGAAAAGTGGGTGTGGGCAGCTTGTGGTATTTTTTTTTTCATTTTATTTTCTCTTATTTTTTTCAAAATCACACAAAAATATTGCAAACTATAAATTACAAACCACACTTCGAGCCTCAGCTGGGACTGAAACCAGCAGCCTTCCAGCTGCTAAACTGCTAACCATATTCACTTCACTTCAAAAAATTGGCTTTATGTGATGACTCATGCAGGAGTGTCCAAGAACAAACAAAATAGATGCAAAATGGCTTTATTTATTTTTATTTACCTTTACTTCACCAGGTTAGCCCCATTGAGGTCAATGATCTCTTTTACCAGACCTGGAAACCTGGACCATGCACACTGACTCCTATGAGCAATTCAGAGTCGTCAATTGACCTTACATCAACAAGTTTTTATTACAAAGGCAGCAACAGCCAGTCACAGGTGTTCCTGCTCCACTACACACCATTTTGTTGATACTAGTCTGGTTGTCGCTCTGCCTGTACCACATGCTTTGTTTCTCCTTGTGGATCTATGCCTGTTAGAGACATTTTCTTCTGTTGCCTGTCAAAATCATATCCAGAGGAACACACACACATATATATGTATGTATATGAAAGAGGAAAAGAATTAGGATGACTGATCAGTCTACTAACATGCTGCCAGACTCATTTAATTGAAACTGAAAACAGTCATGCAATTAATCATAATTAAATATTGGACTAGTTATTACAGCCACTCTCATTAGGTCAGGATGGATCTTTTTTGTGAAGCTGATGGTTTGTGGAGTGTGTGTGTCTGTGTGTGTGTGTATATATGTGCGTGTGTATTTATTTGCATTTCCTATCAGCTCTTATCACATGATGGTTTTCTTGAAAATATTTTTTTTGTTAAGGGCCTATTCTTTGTGATAGTAGATAGTGTATCATGTAAGATCTTTTACACGCTTTAATTCAACATAAGCATGGATAGAGTATAATTGCATTAACACTGATATTTTAATCCTTATGGTTCATTTCAGTTCATCAGAATGAAACTTTCTATTGTCACTGCGTATTGGGCTTAGGTAGATATGATCCTTTAATGATTTATAATTCAAAGGTTGTGAACTCCAACTATTACGTGCTCAAACTGACGAGTAGTCATGTTGCTTCGAGCCATTATGTACCACAGTGTGACTATTTTTTTCTCCATAACACCTGACTTTCATCATTCATTTATTGAATAGACAATGTGTCTGTGTTAGTATAAGAGGACTCCGCTTTTTAAATTACAACTAACATCTATTTTCATTATAGAAATTATTCAATGATTGTTTGAAATAAAAAACAAACAAACACTCAAATAAAAAGAAACAAAATCTACACAATAATCCAACAGTGTGACAACTGTCACACAAGCATAAATAAATGACACTTTATCATGTCAGACCATTAAAAAAAATGCAGTTAAAGCTTATATTTATGAACAGATTTTTTGTTTTTTTTCATTTTTTTTTGTTGGTAGTTGGGGCAGCTCAGTTTTCAAATATAACAGCAAAAATATGGAACTGATTTGTCAGCCAAGAGAAATACTTCCCGAACCACCAGCCCCCAGCTGGTACTGCAGCTACTTTGTTTTGAGACTCTATTGAACCAGAAATGATTGTTTCTTTTTTGCTACAATGACGCAAATCGCCACTTTCATAAGGCAGTGTGTCTATAAATGTATAAAATGTGTTTTTTATGACCAGGCAAAAGAATACTTGATGTATTGAAAATTTATACTGTACTTAGAGATCAAAGTCAGGACCCAGACAAAGCCCTGTGTGTTCTGACGATGCATTCGCTCGAGATCTTTTCACTTAGTTACATATTTCATATGTTTGGGGAATAAAAAGTGCGGCAGAGTGGCACCACTGTTTCTTCCCTCAGAGAACCAGCATTACAGTGTAACCATCTGTGTCATATCTGTCTCTACCACATATTTCATGTGCTAGGGGAATCATCTCTGAACTTATGAAATATGCAACGAACTGGAGAAGTCTCTTCACTCAGAGTTTTATTGTAACCATACGTTTACGTTAAAGATTGATTACGTCACAGTTTCCCTCCAGATGATTATGTCTCAGAATCATATCCATCACTGAAGGCTTGTAAATTGTTGAAGAAAAAAGCAGAAGATGGTGAGGCAACATTAAACTGGATTCAACCCTCCATTTCATTACTTTTCATCACGTAAAAAAAAACAATATGGATGGCCTTCTGCACTCTTGTTGCCGCTCATCATGAATGCTTTCTTTTTATGCTGTCAGCTGCCACCAGCTTCTTAATAATTCAGAAGTCGAATTGTGCAATACTTTTGCTTGTGCTGAAAGGATGTTAAAACTTCTCAACATATACAGCACTTACTGCTAGAGTAAAGCCATAAGATGTTCACGGGTCATTTACAAAGACATATTTTTATACAGTTAAAAACCTAACTCATAAATCGAAAGCTGTCAATCGTTTTAGTTTCAGAAGTAAAGGTGTCCTCCGTTCCAGCTCATCCTCATGCCAACGATCCCAAGGTGTCTTCACAGGAGCCGTTTGAAACCATTTCCAGGTGCAAATGGCTCATTGACAGAGTTTGTAATAAATCAATATACAGTGAACATCAGCTTAAAAATGCAGACTTGAACCTCTTCTGTTACCATTAAAGGAATAAATTTGTCTTGTAAATGAAACAAGTGCGTCGCAGCAAATGGTGCTGCATCCCCTCCCACCATTAATCTCACTTATCATCAGTGGCAGGGTGACAATGACCGAGGATTGGAAGGTAACTGTACAGTGATGCCGTGGAGGAAGAATTCATGAACTCCAGCAATACATCATTTATAAGCAAAGTGCTCCTCAGCAACTTTTCAGTCAAACTCTATGCTGTGCTGAAGGAGCAAAGTCTGTGTTAATCATTAAATATTTGATTTACCAAAGGAAAAATAAAAACCTTACTTTAGCAAAAATGTAATGCTTTTAGTGCACTGGTAGCATTTTGTTTATGTTCAAACTTAGTCACAGAACTTACTGTTTTTATGTGTCTGAAACAAAATAAAACAGAATAATGTATGAAATATGTATCAGCAATATTCTTCATAAAAATAGTGGTACTATAATGTATCCATTAGCACTTCTTAGAAGACCATGTGCTCAAAATGTGACGTAAGTGCAACTAACAGAAACACTATAGTTCCGCTATCAAAAGAAATATTCTTGAATATTTGGTAATAACATTTGGTAAAATGGAAATTAGTGTAATTAGAATGAAAATAAAAATGAAAAGAGATACAGTTTGATCCTAAGAAAGTTATTTCCAATGGATTCAGTTCTGATTGAAAGCTTATTTCTGCACATGCTGATATGATTGCTGAACTGGAGTCAGGGTTTCTGTAATTAATGCCAAATTGCATTGTTGTCTCCTGGAAGTCTATGGGCTCTCAGGTTGTACGCTGTTTGGAAGAGGCACACAGGCAACATTTCCTTTGGGTAGTTCTTCGCAGCAATCCATTTTCCTCTTGGGGAGGCAGCTTCTATTAGGATGGTGTTGTGATAGCCTGGCCACCCATAACAATGCACTTTGAGAAAATTCTCACTTGTGAAAAGGAGTCTTGTATCCTTTGCATTTACTGCCATTTCAACCAGTGTTATTGCTAATAACACTTTGGAACAACAAGATTTCACTGCAAAACTGTCAGCAGTCATACATGTCCCTATTTGATAGTCCCTATATATAATATATTTGGCTGATCTTGCCTACATTACATGCTACATTTTTCTTTTTCTTTTTTTTTAAGTTAATTTTTTTGAAGTCCATGATGCCTGTGTAATGACCAAATCAGTATTAATTCCGTGACTTTTTTTTTTTTTTGCATTGCAGCTGATGAGTCTAAGTCACTAGAATTTACAGACGTGAACAAATTCGCTGGTACTGTTACAACTTGTCAAAAAATGCTTAACTCTTCCTGAAAAATGATTAGACTAAAGCAAATTGTCTCATGTACCTGCCTGTCTAAAGTGTACAAAAGAGTAAACCAATTAAAGTGTGAATTATGAATTTTATATACATATTCTAAAATAGTTTAGACAGATTCTTGGCACCCCCAAAATGATCATAAATCATTGCATAATAGTATGTTTCAAACTAATTGTGTAATTAGTATAACAGATGCCTTATTTAACCTATTTAAAGGGAGAACATCTGCACCATATAGTTTGAACATGGACTACAGCAAAACACAGAGCTGTCTGGAGAAAAATATATGAACATTATGCATAAGCATGTTGAAGGTAAAAGCATCGTTATGTTCCTGTGACTACAGATGCAACTATTATTCAGAATATGAATTCCATGTGACTGTAGCCAACGTCCCATGTGGTCTCTGTCTAGTGAGAGGACACAACATTAAAACAAAAGAAAGTAGCCTATCATATCTTTGTGGTCCCCAAACCCATACAAAAACCTGCAAAATAAGTGAAGTAAAGTCACAAAGGGATCAAAAGTGAAGCAAAAGCCTTTGGGGTGAACTGATGCAAAAATAACAAACAAAGCTCCCTGCTTTTAAACACAGTGCTACATTCCCTACACAAACCTAAATGGAAGATGAATGACAAACCCTCACCCTAACTCCCTAGACTAACATAAACAAGAGAAGAACAGTTTGGAAAATAAACAGCCTGCCCACCCCTACTGCTTCACTACAAATGTCTAAAGAAAACACAATAAATGGGAAATTGGTGAAAGCGAATCGAGATGCAGAGCTTCTGTCAGGGAGGGGCCTCTGAGATCAGAAGCAGTGAATTTAAATCTGAAGCTGAGTGAGGTATAGCAAATCCACAGTAGATCATGGAGTCAAATGGACAATTAATCAGAGAGGAACCTGAAAAGTTAAAAATAATAATAATAACAATAATAATAATAATTTGCAGAGACCCTACAACACAAACATTCACCCTCTTGGGCCCTTGACCTACCTTTTAGACCGAAAATTGCATATCCATGAAATGAGTATATCTCTACAACCAAAAGTTCAATTTGAATACTTTTTGTTTATTTAGAGAAGTAAAGGGAACACTTGTGAGATTTGCTAAAATGTGTAAATATTAGTGAATGTGTTACTGGTTAAGAGTAATTGAAGATGGCACAAAGCACAAATGAAAAAGTCCTCCAGTTGGTGGACGTTATGGCTCAGGAGGTTAAATAAGGCCAGGGTCGTACTAGGTTGCGAAAAAATAAATGCAATCCCACGTTCACCAGATGGATTGAGCAGAATATATATACAAAGAGCAGAGGAAAATATCTAAAGAGATTCAACCTGAACACCAAGGCCAAGATACATTACTTTTTCACCACACCATCCATCAGCTTTTGAACAAAAATGGGCTCCATACCAGAAGAACCAGTAGGATTCCACTTAAAAAACAAACTATAAACAAGTTTCTAGGAATGTTCTTTGGGCTGATGAGACAAAATACATCAGCTCTAAGTCCACAGATGGAAAAATTGAGCTTTAAAAGAAAAAACTACAAAAAAACCCACCACACCTACTGCCAAACATGGATTTTTAGCCTGATTTGTTGAATCTGGCATTATGGGTCTTGAATCTGTCGAGGGTACAATGACGTCTCAAGGCTATCAAGACATAAACATGTTGCCCAATATTAGGAGCCTCCATTTTGCAGGTCATTTATCCTCCAATGGGATAATGACTCAAAACATACAACGGGTAAAACAAGAATTGAACACATCATCATTTTTTTTCGTCACCTCACCTCCTAACCCTCCTAAATATTTTTCTTAAAGGTGTTTTAGACATGAAACCTTCACCAGATGTTGGTAATAACACATCTAATCCACACATGCATAGAAATGACAAAGGGAAAACGTATTGAACACATGCAGTGAAGTTTGGGATCATTGGGATGTTGAAATGTCTCAGTACATTTTTTCCTCTCGTCCTTCCTTCAATTATATAAAGTTTGCCAGTACTGTGTACTGGAAAAACAGCATTGCGTCAAAATGTTCCCAACTCAAATCTTCAACAAGCCCTCCAAATCATACGACCCCATTGGTCGTTTGTACATGCCCTCGAATACGACCCATGGTAACGTTTCGTACATTAGCGCCCCTACTGTTGACAGGAGAGCATTGCGGATTGCGGGGATTTGAACGCTACAGGGGTTTGAAGCGACATCGACGCCAGTTGGAGTAATTAAGGTAAGGGTTAGGGTTAAGGTTAGGTTAAGTTATCGCTTACTTTAATATAGAATATCAGCAGAGCTATAGCCCTACCTGATAATAAGTCTGGACACTTTAGTTAGCTAAGAACTAGCCGCTTCCGCTAACTTACCAATGCTACGACGTTCAATCACGTAATGATGAAACTGGTGATGAAGGTCAAGGTTCATTTGGTGACGTCTTACCTGAGACACAAGCCTGTCGATATTTACCTGACCGCTAGAGGTCGCTTAACGTTAAAATGTAAAAGGTGGTCGTAATACGGCGCTGGTACAAACGACCTATGTGGTCGTTTTTCGGAGGAGGACAGTCTCGAATTTTGTAAGGTTATTGTGGCGGGTAACAATAACCCACCACTATAGTTTTCATTCTTGAAATGTTGGTGGAAGAGCCTTTGATTGGACAACGTTGTTTTAGCCTTAAATTGTTTAACAGGTTTGCAATGTTGTCCATTAAGTTGAGAAATTTGTACAACATTCATCTTTCCACCATAAGATCAAGTGACTACCAGAGAAAAATCTGTTTGTTTGTTTTTTTTTGTTTTTTAACAGTTAGGTAAGTCTGAGTCACTGAAGCAGAAGACCCAACAGGTGACTTCAAAGAAAATTGCACTATCTGCAGTAGACTTAAAAGATATGCAACAGTTTGATGTAAGCCTTTAAGGACCTAAACTTCTTTAAGATGTGGGTGTACTCTGTCCTTCTTGTAAACAGCTTAACTTTTGTACTTCTGTCCAGGTGAACATGCACAGATGAAATCAAAGACCGTGATCCTCACGGAGCTGAGGATGTTAGTCCTATCTGGTAGCTGATGCTACTTTCAGCTTTAACCCTGAAGATGGCAAGCAGAGCAATAAGTCAGAAAAACATACTGTCTTGATTTCTTTCGCCAGGATTTTATTATGTCAAGACAACTATAATCATCGTAAATGGATGGGATTTTTAAGGCGTCGAACAATGCATTGTGTCTTTCTCAGAGCTGGAATCCTGGAACTTTCTTTTGGCTCAGTCTATGGTTGAAAATGCATTGTAGGAAAACTGTACCTTCACAATAATGTGTCTTGTCTGTCATCAGCATACACTGTGAGCCATTGTCCTTTACTTTTCTTTACCTTTCAAACTGTCTGCAGCTATGTTGTAGTGTTTGTTCGTCTGAGACACAGTTGTCTCCAGACCATACCATTCTGCCACTTTTGTCTGGAAGCTGCGTAGAGAGGTGTTGGGAGTCATGCAGCAACGTCTTGGTCAAAAATGCAGTACTTAATTCTCAATGTTCTTGTTGTATCTTTTTCCCTGGAATTCTCACACTCCCCGTTATGATCCATGGAAGAAATGCTATTAACTTTTGTTTTGTCTTTGCTGCTCAGTTTTGCTTCAGGTGTATATTAATGGCATCTCTTTTCAAATTATTCAATCATTTTTTTGTCTCATTCTACTATTATTTGGGCTTTGAAAACTTTTGAGAATAATCAGCTGCTCTTGCATGTAGACTATCACACTGACATGATTTCTTAGAACAGATGTTTAAAAAGATGAGAAATATCAGTTTAAATACGTTAACTGTCCAAACCAACATGTATTTTTTTTCCTCTTCACAAATTAGCATTTTCACAATGTTTCCAATTATTTCCCAGAGGAAGCAAACAATTACTTTGTGCTGTAACTTAGTCTTATAAGAAAAACCTTAGTAATAGGAGAGACATTTGGGGATTTTTTGATTTGCATTTTGTGCGTTTGAATTGAAAAAAGTTGAATCAAATTAAATACGTTTATTTAATTCTGATTAAAATAATAAACATCCTGACATTGTTGCCATTTGTGGACAGGTTCTATATGTTGTTTTTTGTAGTTAGTCATAGTCAGTCAGAAAACACAAGTGGAATTTTGGAGATTTCTGGATAAAGTGAGATAATTCAAACATTTAAGTACCATTAATGCCAGACAAGATTCAGACTCAATTTGTTTTTTTAAATAAATCTAGCCTCTTCTTCAATCTGAAGATGACCGGCTGCTCCTGTCTCTTGTCTTGATCCGCAGCGCATGTACCACATGACACTGTCTCCCCCGTTGCTACTTATGATCACTGACGTCATGATTTTTGTTTCTCTTAGTGATTTCAGCTTATTTTTCATTTGCAACAAGCTTCCTGCCTGCTTCACCTTCTGCAGACCGTTTCAAGCATTTTATAGTAGATGACTGAATCTGTTTCGGTCGTCTGCAGAGAAAGTTCTTTCATGGCACAAACAATCAGCACCATTAACCATCTTCAGTGGGTCAGAGGCTCATGAGCCATGCTCACTTTAGTATGTTGGACACATTCAGATAGACCATCTTACTCAAAACACTTAATAAGTGAAGGGTGCCCTATGAAAGTGGTAAGAGCTGCATCATACTAATGCAAAAATACTTTGTGGAGATATTTTAATCAATGACTGTCTTTGACAGTAGGGTCTGGAAGGAAGGGCTGGGATTGATCAGAGTCTGAAAGAGGAAAATTACACTGTTAGTGCTCTGTGATCAGGTCTGTGCACATTAAGAGTTAAAAGCAAAAACACACAAAAATAGACACACACAGGGTATCTCTCTACACAATCTATTGATAACAGAGAGCTGTAGATAGAATACAACTTCACTTCTCACCTTGCAAGCAACGACACAGAGAAACCCACCAGAGTTACTAAATGGCCTCACCTGCCTGCCTCCTGACCTCGTTTAAAACACCATGCATTTTTACTTTGTCATCATTGGGGGAAACACACACACATATGTATTTGTGTGTGTATGTATGTATGTATGTAAATATATATATATAGACATGTATATATGTATGTATGTACATATATAGACACACACACACATCTCTGGTCCTGAAGAGTCAGCTGAATGGGAAAAACAAGATCCTATGCTCTACTGGTAATCAGAAACCCTGTTGGCATAATATCCTGGCCATTGGAAGATGTACAAGGTACTGATACCAAGACAAGGAAACTCCTAATGCATGAAGGGTTTCACCCCAAGTCCAGCATCCTGAGGTTGTACAATAAGCGAAGGGAGAGGAGTAGTGAGCATCAGACCCACTATCCAGGAGGAAACAGCAGGGCTCCAGGAATACATCAAGAAGATCGCCTCCACTGTTGACCTGCCAAGTGAATGCCTCAGACAACTGAAACCTAACACTGAGGAACCAGAGGGGCTGCCATGGAAAGAAAAGCCCCTGTATGGCTGGTACCACTGACAAATTGAAAAACTGGCTGACATTGGACAAACATACCAAAGTCTTGAAAAAGCTAGATTGAAAGACAGCTCAGAGGTGCTGTTCATGGCTGTTCAACAATAGGCTCAAAACACTAGATCAATAGAGGCAGGGGGTCTAGCACACCAGACAGGACCCCAGATAAGAGGTGTGCAAAGAAGCCCCTGAAACAGTGCAACAGTGTAAGATGCTGGCAGTCAAAACATACATGGAACAACATAACCCAATAGCACGAAGTATGGACTGGAGGTCCCAGGGTCAAGATGGAAGACACCTCCAAAGGTGGTTGAGAATGAACAGGTCAAGATTCAGTGGGACTTCAAGATCCAGACTAACAAACTGGTGATGGCTAACCAGCTTGACATAGTGGTGGTGAATAAACATCAGAGAACAACAGTGACCATCCCAAGTGATAGCAACATCAGAAAGAAGGAACACAATCACCTGAAGAAATACCAAGGGCAGCAGTGAAGACAGCAGAGATGCCAGCAGTGATCGGGCTTTAGGGGCTGTAATCCCCAAGCTGGGGGATGGCTTAAGCAGATACCAGGAGCAACATCTGAGATCTTCGTCCAGAAGAGTGCAACACTGGGAATAGCTAAGATCCTGCGCAGAACCCTTAGGCTCCCAGGAGGACCCGAGCTTAAGGAGACACAACACTGCCCAGCTGGGTGAAGAAAGAGTTTATACATATGTGTATGTATGTGTATACACCTACACTCACACACCTACACATGCACACACACCCACACACACATGCATACATATGTATATAATGTTGTGTATGTGTGTGTGTTTATTTATAGACCTCTAAGCCCCATGTTTGGGCTGAGCTCACATAAATGCTGTCTTTTATAAATGTCAGAAAGAATATTCCACAGCACAGGATCTTCAAACCGTAAATCTTTCTTGATAACACCTATGGTGGTATTTAAACAAAATGACTAGACTGGCTACCAGAATCACAGTGATATTATATTTGTTTGGCCTTTTCCTAGTGTGTTTTAAAGGGTACGGCATTATAGCCAGTGCATAAAATCACACGCTACTTATTTTTAAATGACAAACTATTCTGAAACACACCATTAAGTATTATTGTAAATATACAAAACAGTTTCAGTGCAGCTTGTTAAACTTTTGTGAAAAGCAATCTATTGATTCATGTTCTGGGATGCAGTTACACTCATGGTTGTCAAACAGGAAACCTTTTGTGTCCTGCCTGACCCAATACTTTTACTCATAATTCTATAATAAAAATAACTTCTGTTTTCACTGTCTTATTTACACTGTTGACTTTTTCTTTAACTTGCTGTTTGGTTAAGCTCAGTTAATACATACTGTATGGTTCAACTTCAGAAAACCACATGTTTAAAATGTAATTTTTCGAGCTTATTGCATGACAAATCTACACCATCCACAAAAGACAAAACCATAGTGCAGAGTTAAAAGAAACCTAATACTAAAATACAGTACTTTAAAAGTGTGTAGGGTCACAAGAAGAAATGTACAGTTTAACAGTGTCTATGTACATGTAATATGTTTCATGTCTGCATCCTATATTCTTGTGTCCTGGTTGAAGTATAAAGTTAAAACATGTCTGCTGCTAATACTGCAAATACAAATACTACATACTACCACTAATCCCCTCACTTTCTGAATACCGAACACTATTGAAATAAAAATAAATGAATTGACCCATTCTTCTCAAAATAATGCATTTAGCATGATTTCAGGATTTAAAAAAAAAAAAAATCCCCTCTTGAACTAATTTGTGAAAATTCTGGTGTCACAAAAGCACTTTGGTTAGGACTGTGGAAAAAGTGAATTTTTTGGCAAATATAACAATAGTAATGAAAAATGTCAAATATTACATTTACAGACAACTCCCTCTGTGTATGTTTGAATTCAAACGTCTCTGTTGTATGTCATTATTTAGAATGATAATGTTTCCCTGCTTCAAAAACTACACTATTTGGTAGGGATAGGAATTGATAAGATCTTTGATTCCAATTCCATATTCGATTCTGCTTAACAATTTGGTTCTTTATCAATTCCCTTATTGATTCTTATATGGAAAAAAAAGACAACAAACACGTCGATTAGTATCAACAATATAACATTTTAATAATAATAAATAGATATTAGAATAATATAATAAATAGTCTTCTGTAGAAATTAACAAAATAAGACAAATTATTCTGTGGCAGTTCCACAAGAATGTCCAACATTTTTCTAATATAAATTAAAATTCTCCTTTCTAAAAGGAAATATGAGCTGAGCACTCAAAAAGACAAAACAAAACAAAGACAAAAACAATCAAGTCAAATCCAATGAATCACTAACGTTAGTCCGGAGCAGATTGAAAACGCGACATTCATCAATAGTTGTTGCATGCTGTGCGCACAAATGTTTCTGCATGTTGGTAGTATTCCCTCCCTCTGATGAAATATCCATTTTGCCATTTTGCAAGTATTGGAAGTTGCCCTGTTTTTGTCTACTCTATATTTTGGTTGTGCACGTATGTAAAAGCCTGCTTCAGGCTTTAAGTGGGTGTTTGGTAATTTAGGTGGAATATTCACACGGGCATGAAGTAGGCATGAACTTTTGCATTAGATGATATGTATTGTCTCTGTGTTTCACATGGACATTCTGAACCCACAATGTTTCTTTTTTCCTTGTCAACTTGACGTCATTTGTTGATATTCGTAAATTTTGCCTTTTAGTCCTAAGTAAAGCTTTTACCATTCTGTAATGTTGCCATCCCTTCTCACAACAGCACTGAGGGAATCGAGCAATAAGAATTGTCATTATTTTGTTGCATTCTTGTTGTAAACATTTCAGTATCAGGTTGGTGCTGCTGTTGTAATATATTCTATTTCAAAATTTTTTTTTTTACATGTCAGCACTGCAAGCTAGCTAGTGCAGTATCCTCTTCTTCCTCAGGCCTGCCCTTGAGATGTGTGCAGATGGTGATTTTCTGTTGTTTTGCTGTAAAGTGCATGGACTTTCCTCAGTCAGATGTCATACTGAATGCAACATATGTTGCTCTAAAATCTCAATGTACTTATTTGTATAACTGCTACCATCACAGGAGTATAATGACCTTTTTCATTCCAGTCTCATCATAGACCCTGGCTTTTGGACATAATGCAGATAAAAGTCGGGATGAATCTTTTTGTCTTTGTCTTTCGCCTGACCAAAATACACATTTGCACTGTGTGAAGGTCCATATCAGATGACTCTGAACCTTGAGATGTCCACGCTGCCTCTAAACAATGTAAACAAAAGGTTTATTTTGTTTAAAGGTCCCATAAAGTTTAAATCTGGTTTTAGCTCGGCATAGTTAAACAAGGTTTGGCATGTCAAATAGACATGCAGTGAATCTCAAATCCCATTGTCACCTCTTTCATATGTAAATTTCACAACCTGCATAGTGTTTCATTCACTTGACACAGACTCGTTTGGATCCCCCTCAAACATTAACAAAGACCAGCCCACTTTCTGCTGGATCCTGGAGGACTGAACCTCCATTTGATGATCAGTTTACTTGTAGGATATGAAGAAGGAAAATCAGTTTGTTTAAGGACAAAAAAAAAAAAAATTTTTCTTCCCTCCGGACAGTTTCTCCAACCTTGGAAAGTTTCAAGAAGAATTCACTCAGCTGCTCACACTCAAAAAAACAAAAACAAAACAAAAAAAACACACCAGCATCACAACCACTAGTGGCTACACAATAAACTAACCTGGAGCTAAGGCTCACATTATGAGTCAGACAATATTCCCACTAACAGAGCGAAATTAAGCCTTCGTCTTAATTCCATTCAATTCAATTATAGTGGAGGTAAAATGCTGCCCATGTTTCTGTCGGGGATTCTGGCTCATCTTCAGTGGACCTCGGTTTTACTCCAAACACCGCTGTCCCCACACAAAATGCTACGGTCATCTGATCAATTTGAGGCTGATTTGTGTGTTTTTCTACAGATTCCTGACTGACTTTACAATGCCGCGTCTTTTCACTGTATTGTGGCATGTGTTGGATCCTTTGAGCGCCTGGTTGGTAGCTGTCATAGTCCTGGATAAGGTTTTCCAGCTGTTGTGGTTCCTGCTCTCCTTATCCGCACTGACAACCTTTGCCCTCTTTCTCACTCCCGGAAAACAGACTGTGGTAAAATAGGTAGGTAAAATGTTCTAATGAAAGATTTCTTCCTGTCCAGAAGACTGGATTTTCTTTGTGTGACTGAGATATGGCTGCTACTTTCACTCCCCATGAGCGTAGGGCAGAGGAGGATGAATAAAACTTTTTTAGGAATAACTTTAGCTGTCACTGTCATCTTCTTTCGCCAGCTTTGAACTGAGTTTATTTGAGCCGTGCTGTTCACATATAGTCAATCATGCAATTATAAATATGCCCCTTGTCAAGATAAACTCCAATAACTTCTGCCAGCGACTCCATGGAGGTGTTGCATCACATGAATCATCCTCATGAGAAAATTACAGCAACCAATCAGAGTGTAGCTATTCAATCATTAATGAACACAATGAAACAGCTTTTTCTCATGATAGAGATATGATATTTTTGGTAAAGACAATATTGCACTCCCTATTTAGAGATCTCAGAAAACAAATTTAAGCAGCCAATTAATGGAGTTTATGGGACCAATAAAAAAAAAGAAATCTAAATCTTTTACTCACCCTCATACATCAAAGACCCAACTTTTTGTGGATAGTTTTTATTTATTTATTTATTTATTTTTTAAAATCAAATCATGATTAGATGCAGTAAATAAATAAAATAAATAAATGTAGGAATGACTGCATTTATTTGCTTTGGCCTGACACCTTAAAAATCCCATCAATTTGATTTAATTTGAGGTATGGGGGAAAAATGCAGCTTTCCAGTTTTTCTCAGCTTCCTCTGATTTGGGGTTGTCACTGTTTTGCATGAAACTGTTTTGCCAAATGAATGAATAAATAAATAAAATTTAAGGGCTTGTTTAGTTGTGACAGCATTGTGTCAAGTCTATGGAGGCATCCTTCGTGTTGATGGAACCACAGGCTGAGGCAGCTCTGCTCCTCCTGTGGTTCCGTGTAGTAACACCCTGCATGTTTCAGACCTCTACCAAGGGGATTAAGCCTACCAGTGGAGAGAAGCAGAGTAGAAGCCTGTGTTCTTAACATGGGAGTGATCCTCTCTGCTGGTGGCTGTTGTGTGTGGGCTTCTCCACCTCCTGAAGTAGCACTCCACACTCGCCTTATAACCTATGCTAAGGAAATACCTTACACTTGTAGTACTTGTAGCTTTTATAGTACCACAAAAAATTCCTCTGAACTCTGTCAGTCACTTAATATAAAGTGTGCTTTGTTCTTCTATTAAAAGTCAGATTGTTGTGGTTGGTAAAAAAAAATAAAAATCATCCTTTAACACCTTACTGAGATTCTTTACATGTCTTAATGAAAATGATCAGTCCCAAACCCACAAATATCGAGTCACTAAAGACATGTTATGCCACCAGTCTTCTTGCAAATGCCCAGTGCTCCATAAAAACCTTAATTGGTCTGTAAAATGCTACACTGTAATCATTGTAATGTGGTGAGCCTGGAAATCTGTAAACACACACACCCTGTATGAAGTGTTTTTTCTCACTCTTTCCTCCATTCCTTCCTTTACATCACACCAAAACAGAACCAACTGTTAATTTTAAAGCCACAGACTTAATTTGAGTATTACCTCTTTTCTTTTTAGAAAAACAAAACAAAACAAAAAAGTTGGTAAATGTAGTTTTCAAATGTGCATTCTTTGGCTCCTGAATGGAGTGGAGAAAACCTGACTCGTACACATAAGTGACAGTGGCTGTCAGCTCATTTTTTTCATGGCCAATTCGAGACTCATACACATGGTTACACTTGTCACGGCCTCCTTGTTAACATGTGGTTCAGAGTGTATTGTTGTGAAAATTGGGCGTTAATTTTAGTGGGATACAGCATGAAGGACTCAGTTATTTGAAGGGCAACATAGAACAGGTAGAAAAAAAGATGCAGAAGGTGAAAGCTGTCTCGGTTCAGGTCAATCAGTTATCCACCACCACCACCACCCCCACCCCCACCCCCAATCCCCCTACTCAATCACTCTCTCTCCCTCTCTCTCTGAAATCACTCACTCTTTCCGAAATCACTCACTGTAGAGTTGAAGT
>JBAMYA010070785.1:0-25457 GCA_037176975.1 Arrhamphus sclerolepis
AATATCTGAGGTGGAGAGCAGCTGCTTTAAGGTGGAATAACTGAGGTGGAGAGCGGCTGCTTTAAGGTGGAATAACTTCCATCTATGTAAGATTTGCAGATTTAGATAATCGATGCTTTTAACATTTAATCATCAAATCAGAATTGATCATGGACAAATCACAATACATCAAAGAAGTTATTTTCCTCCCCATCACCTCTAGAGACAAATTAATCTTTTATTTTAAAGATTAGATCAGCACTTTAAGAGCCTCTAGAAGTTAAAAAAATAAACACCTTTAAAAGATTAATAATAATAAGGATATAAATTGTGACCCTGCAGATGTTCCAGCACGAGCATATTACAGGAGCTCAGCGCTGAGTTTGCTCTGCCAGCAGATGCAGAGTTGTCCACCAGAAAGTGTCATGAACAGATTGTAAAGCTGTGGGTTAAGATGGATCCATGTGTGTGTTTGTGTGCAGGATCAGACCACTGGGAGCGTCAGCAGCTTGGAGGGATTCAGTCCCAGTTCACACAGCGGAGAGACAAATCACCACGGAGCATCAGGTAGAGGAGGAGGAGGAGGAGTGGGGAGGAAGGCAGGAGCTAATGAAGAAGAGGAGGAAGAGTGGGAGATCCCCTGGGTCCTCATTCCCATAACAGGTCTGTCTGTCTGTCCGTCTGCTCACCATCTACACATGGAAACACTCACTTTGTATTTTAAAAGAAAACTGATAAATAATCTCTGTGTGATCAAATATCAGTATACTGATGCTTTTCTTTGTGTTTATCTAAACAAAATATTAACATCTTTCCCATAAATAAAAGCAACAAAGTAAAAATGAAAAAAATAAAAACAAATGATGGGGGGAAAAAATAGAAACAAAGTAAAATGGAAGTTTTAGTGCAGTTGATTTTATTGTGACGTCATTTGATTTCTGGAAGTAACTGTAATAATTAAAACTGTACTAATTAGCTCCATAAACGGGTTTTAGTTAATGAGTGGCAGTGAGAGAGTGTGGTCCCTGGACTAGAATGACGCTTTATAAGTTATTTGTTGTTGTATTTTATTTATTTGTCCGTAAAACCAGACCGTGCACAATTTTCAGCTTGTTTTATACCAGTTAGCTTTATGATCATTTACATCTGAGGTCCCCTGGTAGGTTAAAAGGTCAGATAGAAATTGAGTATAAACTTCTTTTTTTGTGTGTGTTTAGATTAAATAAAATTTCAGATTGAAACTCCTAACAAATGCACAAACACAGATGTAGATCTAAAAGCCCAAGAGAACATTTATCTATAATCACTGGTCACAGTATTTATTTACTGAATTACATTTAAAACTACTGCTAGAACCACATCTGATGACCTTATTATCTTGGTGTCAAAAAGTGGAACCTAACCTTTCTTAAAACCCTTGACAAGATTGTTAAAAACTATTGACATCTATGTATAATACAGTAAATTCTTAGTCATGTTTGTTTATATAGCTATGTGAATGTCTAAAGATGCTTCTTGGAAGCACCAGCAGAGTTCGTGAGCGTGAGCAGAGACCGAGTTCGTTCCAGAGTCTCGCTGCGAGAAGGTTTCCAGGGTTAGTGATTCCTCTGGTATTTAGGGGACAGGAAGGAAAAAAGTTAGGAATGAGGATGACTAAACGTTGAAGTTTTCTTTCTGCAGGTCTGTGTTCAGAACGGTACTCTCAGAGAGACCGCAACATCCCTCAGGATCCTCGTTTCCAGCACCTCAGCAAGGTGACAAGCGTCACCATAGCAGCCAAGCACTCCAAGAGCCCCACCTTGTCTCCTGAGCCCAGCACTTCTCCCTCCCCCTTACGGTACCCGTCCCCTGGGGTCAGCCTCCCTCCCTCCCCGTCTCAGTGCCCATCACCTGACCCCAGCCCACCCATTTCACCGTCCCAGTGTCCGTCTCCTGAACCCAGTCCACCCCCTTCCTCCTCCCAGTGCCCGTCCCCAGAGCCCAGCCCTCCCCCAAGTCCCTCCCAGTGTCCGTCCCCGGAGCCCAGTCCTCCCGTTTCTCCGGCTCACGCTCTATCGCCTAAGACCGGCCCTCCCCCAACACCTTCTAAGTGTCGGTTCCTGGATCTTAATGAGCTAAACGCACTTAACAACCACGGTGGTGCTAACGAGCAGCAGTTGGCTCCCACAGCCCTCCGGGAGTTTCCAGGTAACATGTAACCTGAGATCGTCTGAGCTTCTGCTTAACCTGTTAATGTCAGACTTAATTTCAGCTGCAGTTTTACTTCTGACCTAATTTCTTTTGAGTTTTTAAAGCGGAGTCTTGATTTTCTGGGTGTCATATCATTGATGCACTATTCAACGATGATATTGCATGTTGTATGTTTTCCTGATATCGTGCAACCCTACTGTGACTGTCATCTGGTGCCAGTCTGACCTCGTCTCTCTCCTGCAGGAGTATCTAAAACGGAGGTGGGGAGGGAAGAGCCTTCTGTTCCTACGCAAACATATCCACCGAATCCTCCAGCTCGGGGTTGGAGGATCCAACCATCACCTGCTGAAAGAGCAAAGGCGGAGGTGGAGGGAGGGAAGACGGCAAGTTCAGAGGAGGTGAAGGAAACTTGGCCAACTGGGAAAGTTCAGAACCAGTTGGAAGACAATGATGGGAGGGTTGTGGAGGAGTTGATAACGGAGGCGACTAACGAAGAGCCACATGAAGGTGTCTCTGCGTTTTCCTCCCTCATCTCCTCACCCGTTACCCGTCCTTACAGAGACATTGACAGCATCGTGGGCAAACATCTGGAGGACTTTTCCTCCGACATCCAGCAGCTCCTGCAGAAGGAGGGTGTCCATTACAACCTCCCCCAGCCCCTACACACCAGTTTAAACGCAGAAACCAGCACACCTCAAAGCTCGCTCCCATACATGCCGATGTCTCAGTTTTCACAATATGTGTCTTTTTACAATCCCTGCCCCCCAGTTCAGGACTATCTGAGTTCACTTCAGACCAGCATCAGCTGCATGCTGTCAGAGTATGACGACAGATGGTCAGACGTCAAGGCTAACAGAAGTCTGACTCCTACCGATACCACATTGGCAAACAGGATTAGTGATTTTGTGGCCAGCGTTCGTGCAGCTAACTCTGTAACAGGCAGAGATAATGAAGATTGTGCTCTCTTTAAAGAGCACACAGCCGGAGTTATTCAGGGGTCTGAGCTCTCCAGAGGAGATGAAGTGTGGAAACCAGATGCTGCCAAGTGGAGGAGTTCCCCAACTCTTCATGTCACGTTAGCTAATTCTACCTCTGCATGTGCTTCTGGCTATAAGCCTGCCAACACCTTAGAAATCAGCAGGACAGTCGGGCAAACACAAGATGATAACGCCATAAGAACTGCAGCCTGCACTGCTGATGTAGAAGGTGAAGGTGGTTCTGCAGGACTGAACTGCACCGTAAAAGTGCCTGGATTTAGTGACGTTACTAAGCAACTGGCAGATGCTTCCTGCCCCAGCATGAGCTCTGAATCCGTCCCCGAGGCCGCTACAGGATCTACTCCATCAGCCAAAGATCTGAACTCTGTGATCAACCAGCTGGAGCCAGATGTGCTGAACAATCTGGCGGAGATTATGAAAGACATCAAGAAAAAGTCCCCGCACTTCTACATCCACTGCACAGAGCCAGGAGACCAGGTCTACGAAGAGGTCAAGGTAATGTCACGGGCAAAATCTTCTTATTTCCAGAAATCAGTTTTAACACTAATGAGTAAAAATGGATTCTGATGATTCTGATTTACTCTGTAGTAAAAGAAATCATAATTTAATTCTGGTTTGTGCTCAGGGAATGAATTCAAATAATGATGTCATGACAAAAGTCCAGAGAACTTTTGAGAAATGTTTTCGTGTGCACTGTTGTCTTGCAGGAATACTTGCTGAAACTGGGCAACGTACACCGGAGTCCAGTTGACTTTCTAAACCAAGAAAACTCTGCAGACAGCGGACTCCTGGTGATTATTAAGAACAAAGACATAGCCGGCCACATACACAAGGTATTTACCACAGCGCTTGGTCTGGTCTCTCTTTGTTTTTATAATGCTTCAGAAGTTACACACTTTCTCACTGCGGTTTGGAGAAAAGACCCCATCAGATGTATAGACTGAGTTAATTAACGTGGTCTTTCTCTGTCAAACTCAACATCCCGTCAGGTGAACCTGAGCCACCACATCATCATGTTCTGGCCTCTGTGAGATCTTCAAGGGAGTATGGTTGTCTGAAAATAAAAATGTATACTGCTTCATAGTATCATTTTTTTGTTGCTGTTTGCAAGTCATTTTACAACAAAAAAATGCAATATTGAGTTAAAAGGTCCTAATTTTACATTTAAAAAAAGTTTGATTATTGCAATCAAACTTCTAGTGTTCTGTAGACGTGCAAACATGCAGTTCTACAGAAGTTATTATTTACAACACAAAGTTGGGGATTTTATTCCAAAAAAAAAAAAAAAAACTTTTATGACAAAGCTGTGAAATTGCCAAATCTGTACACCCCCCCCTGTGATTTTGCCATTTTTGCAAAAATTGTAGCAAACTCATAATTTTAATGTCAATTTTTAAATTTCAGATTTTTTTTATTTATTATTATTTATTTATTTTTTGTGGATAAAGAGGTATTTCTGATTTTGAGGCAAAGGTTCTTACAAAAACTTAGCTAGCTCCCTAGAACAGCTAAATTAAGCTGAAGCGTGACTGTAGGTGACGTTTACGGCTTTTTATGGGGTATCTGTAATTTAGCGTACTGACTCTCAGCTCTTTCTGTCTGGCTTCTCCGCTTTTTCCTATTTTCTTTTGAACATATCTTGAAACCATCAAAAGGGCAGTCACGATTGCTTAATTATAACAGTTGTAACACAAGTACTCCAGACCATTGGCTGGATTGATTGAATTCAATTTTATGCTGCTGTTAAATTATGACCCTATTAGTAATATAATTATACACAAGTCTTGTGTAGAGAGTGTGTATTAATTGTGAAATTGAAACCAGTTTTGTGTTGAGGGCTGATAGAGTCCACCTGGGTGACTGGTTTGGTTTGCTGGTAGTAAAGGCTGATTTAAACTTCTGCATTGCTGTTTGCATTGCTTTGTAATCCCATCACTTACCGCTAGGTGGCAGTGTTTGCTCATTTTCTTCAGCCCCATAGCTCAGTCCTTTTTTTGTGTTTTAACTTTCTGTCTGCAGCTCAGAAGTAGCAGTGGAGGAATTGAAGTTTTATTTTGCAGGAGTTGGAGCTGATAAATGTTGAGCATCAGTTGTTTTTACAGACACTTCAGCAAATTACGGTTCTGCATGGTGGGAAATTCAAAAGCAAAGTTTCTTGCAATCCGTGTTGCCAAAATGCGTAATCATGTTTGAATTGTTTGAATTCATGAATGTTGCCCAAAATTTCTCAGTTTTTTTTAAAGAGCTTTCTTGTTTTATCTGTCAGTGTGAAAAAGCCCTGAAATCTAAAAATGCTCAGCGCCTGTTTGATAATTTATTAGATCCTTCTCTTCTCTTCTGGAACCAGTTGATTTTTGTCTTGTATTATTATTAACATTTAACTTTTACATTAACGTTTATTTATGTATTTTTTTGTTTGTTTCTTTTGCTTTATTATTTTTGTTTTTAGTTTTTTTGGTGGTTGTTCAGTTGTACGTATCTGCCGCCTAAAAGTGCAACTGTTGGGAAATGAAACTGCTGTGAGGCCGAAGTATAAATTAGCTTTTAGTCAGGCATTTTTTCTGAGCCTTCAGTACTCTGATTTAGTCTGTTTGGAAGGATTAGTGACACACTTGGTACGTTTTCTACTGCAGGAATTTCGCTGTTGATTGTTTCTCCCCGCTGAATGCGTGCATGGTCTGACTTGTCGGATGATAAATTCCCAAAGTGAAAAGCTGCATTTGTGTGTGCACCAGATCCCACGCCTCATGTCTCTGAAGCGACACTCCTCCGTGGTGTTTGTGGGAATCGATTCACTGGGCGACATCAAAAACAACTGCTGCATCGAGCTTTTTGTTTCTGGAGGCTGCATCGTGTCAGACGAGTTAGTCCTCAATCCAGACGTCATCACTCACGGTAGGTCGTTTTATACATCGTGTCTTTTAGCTTCATTTCATTTTTAGGCTGACGATGCTGTAATTATACACCTGCTCAGACCTTGAATCAGCTCCAACAGGCTTTTAATGATGTTAATGATAATGATCAACTTTCACATTTCAGAGACTTCGGGACTTTGATTGATGATGCTCTCTGTCTTTGTGCCTCTTGTTGAACAACTGAAATTGAACAACAGCCAGATAAGAGACTTCCTGCTTCTGCTGCTTTTATGTCTGCATCACTCACCACTCTACTTTGTATGCTCGGGTCGGGTGGTCTGCTTAATAGACTTATTTACGTATTTATAAGCATATACTTATTTACAAAGTTATTCAGAATCCCAAATACTGTCTGACAGTTGCTGACTGTAGGATGCTTAGTAAAAATTAGTACTAAGATTACAACAAATTAACCTGGAATATAATTTAAACTCATATATTCATATTTATATGAATATAATATAGCATAATATGATATATAAGTAAATGACTAATAAATGTATAGTGTAAAAGTATGAAGTAAAAATAATTATAAAAGATATCTCCACATCGAGAGGAGCCAGGTGAGGTGGCTCGGGCATCTGGTCAAGATTTCACCTGGACGCTTCCCTAGTGAGGTGTTCTAGGGACGTCCAACCAGGAGGAGACCCTGGGGAAGACCCAGGACACACTGGAGGGACTATGTCTCTCAACTGGCCTGAGAACACCTTGGGATCCCCCCCCAGTAGAGCTGGAAGAAGTGGCCGAGGAGAGGGAGGTCTGGGCTTCCCTGCTGCCCCCCCGACCCGACCCCGGATAAGCAGAAGAGGATGGATGGATAGATAGATATATCTATCTCTAGTATATCCATGTAGATATGAAGAACCAAATGATCTTCTGTGGTGCTCTGGTGCATCGTGGAATCTCAGTATTCTCCCAACGTACCTGCAAGCTTCCGTTTGTGGACAAAGCTCTGGAAGTTCTCGTCCTCGCTCCCAGTGCTCATTTCTTTTAGCTTCACTTCAAGTTCAAACTGAGATAGGTAAAAAGGCATTTAAGTATGCCGCTCCCTATATTTAGAATCGGCTCCAAAGTCACTTAAACGTCAAGGATCTGGTCTCTTTGTATGATTTTAACTTATTCTACGTTCGTCCACTTCTGGCTGTAGATGTTATGGCTCATCACTGTCAGCCACAGTTACAAATGGTGATGACGTTGTTGTTTTGTGGCACTCGTACATATTTTGTTTATATTGTTGTTGTTATATGGGTGTTCAACTGTCTTGGCCAGGACACTCTTAAAAACACAGATTTAACATGTCAACAGGTTATTTTCCTGGTTAAATAAAGGTTAATATAAAAGGTCTAGGTTTAAAGTTCAGCAAAAAAAACAAACAAAAAAAAAGATTTTACTTCTTTTCTTGAAAACTATGAGATATTCCTGCGGGTTTATTGATGATTGGATTAACGAGACGTTTCTCTGCAGATCGACTGGCTGCTTTGCTGATGCTCCTGGAGCAGCACAGTTCTCCAGAGAGTGTTTGGAGGTGGAAGATTCATTGTAAAACTCACATAAAATTGAAAGAACAGGCCAGGTATTGAATCTGCATCTTTGTTATAACCATCTGGACTGTAACACAGACGACACAAGATAGACCTATTAAACTACGAAATGACCTGCATGCACGTGGAGACTTTGGTCTTGAAGCGGTTTCACCTTTCACCCAGAAGGTTGTTTCTGTCTGAATTCAAAAGACCTTTTGGATGGAAGGTGTAACATCTTCCTTGGTTCAAACCTTTCAGAATTAAACAACTTCTTAAATTTGTTGAAGTGACGCTGTGAGATGATTTTGCAATAATTTGTCTCTCCTGCAGTAACTAAAAGAACTATTTTACTTGTACAAATGCAAGTCGGGTGATTAGATGTGCACGTGTTGGTTTGTTTCAGGTTCCGGAGAGATGCAGCGAGCATGCTGGACGTGCTGTCAGCCTATCAGAAGCGGCAGCTCATTGAGTTCCTCCCATATCATCATTGTGACATGATGAATCACCAGTCACCTGACCTCAGCTGTCTTGTAGAACACCAGGCCCGATACACGCATTTCCGACACACAGTCTTCCTCACAGGTAGGCTCATACGGACTGATGCACTGAAACCAGCAAACCAGTTTGTCTCATGTCTTCAGAAACTGGTGACACTCATTAAATGTGACAAAACACTGAAATCTGAAGTGGGATGACAGAAAACCAGCAGTCTCAGATCCCAGTATGACCAGTCCACCTTCACTGCTAAACATGCTCATGAATGTTCCTCAGAGTTGCTTGGAGTTTGGATCATCGCTGATGGAGGCGCTGTCAACGAATGGAAATTTACGTGAAATTAATAACTAGATAAAGCAAATACCCACGTCAGCTTCAGTCGCACAAAGGAAACCGTGTGGGACCGTGCTGAGCTGTTGGTGTCTGTCAGGCCCTCGATCCCCTTCAGACCAGTGTCGGACCAGAAGACGTCCAGGATCACCAGTGAACACCTCCACATGTGTATGGAAACCACCTGGACCCTGTTTTACTGTTTAAAATCCTGGCAGGACAAGCTGGAGCTCAGTTCTCACTGAGCAACATGGGGGGGGCTGAATTTGAGCTAAAACTGTTGAGTTGAGCCTCATTATCTGTAAAACTGGTTGAATCAGGGTGTGAAACAGAAAAGCTTTACATCCTTCTATTTCATTTCTTTATTTGACTGTGCACAATTTTCCCATTTTATTTATTTTGTCTTCTTTGGAAATGCGTCCCTATTTTACTGAAAGTCTGAGGGAACATGGGACACATCAGCAGTCATACAGCATGTTCAGCTCTGTGTTGTGTGACAGTAAAAATCAGGTCTGAAATAACATGCAGACGGGCCACATAAATACGTGTCACACTGTGTTGCTGTTATTGGCTCCTATTTAAGACAGTTTGAGTGTGAAGACAGAACAATCACACGTTCAGTTGTTAACATGAATAAATGTTGTCTTGATGACTTGTAATAATGAAACCTTTCCTGGAACCTTTCTTTCATTATTATTTTCTTCAGAGCATCAGTTTGATAAGTTCCCCGCCTACTCCAACGAGGGCATTATTGTGGCCAGTATTGAAGAGATTCTGCACAACTTCACCAGACTGGTTGGCTGCCATAACATCAAGGACAAGCAGTTAGTGGTGGAGGATCTGCTGGCTCCCAAAGGTCCGTCGATGATGTTGAATGTTTTTTTTTTTTTATTTAGAAAACATTTAAAATGCTTCAGCTGTGTTTCCTGTAAGTAATCCTGTGTGAGTTGGGTGTATTTACGAGCAGCACACGTTTTCTTGCAGTTCCTCCATTGACCACTAGGTGTTGGCTCCAAAACAGAGCAAATCTTCATTGACCTCCATGTTAAAAATGTCAACTTTGCTGCAGAATTAATCGGGGGGGCCTTGGGATACTTTTCCCCACATCAGATAAATTCATGTTAAGCAATAAAGCTGACCTGAGGTCATTTGACATGTGTGATTGACAGCTAGGCCTTGGCTCTGCTGACGGCTTTGTCCCGCCTCTTTGCAGCGTGGGGCGTGTTTTGCACGTTAGCGGTATTTCTCATGTCCAATGAAAAAGAAGACGTTGCTGAAGAAGCTTTAAAGAGTGCTGTGTTTGTTTGTTTTTTGTCTGTTTTCTGCTGTCCTTGTCCGTGCTACTTAGTGCTTTTGTCTGTCCTCAGGTCTCAGCGGGCAGATGAGTCTCGGGGACTCCGTCTCGGTCCCTGAATTCTCTCCCTCCGCCTTTCCGGACCACCATCCCCACTCCTCCAGCAGTCAAACCCGGCATGTCCTTCCACAGTCCAGCTCCAGCCTCCCCTCCATCCCATACCTGTCTGACCAGCTCGTCCCAGACGCCTTCTGCAAGGACAGGCTGCCACGGACCACCAGCAGAGACATGGAGCTGCTTCAGCAGGCCATCAGGCAGTTACGGGCAGAGCAGCGAGAGCATCTGCAACAGAAGCAGCAGCAGCAGCAGTTAGAGGACCAGAAAGAGTCTGCAGGTGACAGTGGCACCACCCCTCCTGCTGGACTTCCCACTGAGTCCATGCGTTTAACCTCCACTGGGAAAGCAGTGGCAGCCACTCTGGAGACAATTCACTCTGTGCTGCAGCCAGAGCCGTGGGAGGATGAGAGGAAGGAGGACAGACGGCAGCCTCCCACGGAGGTACGAAGGAGAGGAGGGAGCCTAGAAGGAGCAGAGCCTGGAGATCAGAGAGACAGAGCTCCACTGAGAGCTGTGGGGTTACAGACAGGAAGTAGTCACGTGTCTACCCTCTCAGCCAATCAAATAGCAGCTGCAGTGACAGGACCGACTAATCGAACAGAGTCCCCCCACAACGAGATAAAAGAAAAATCAGATGTAGAACCTGAAATTTCTAAGGCAGTTGAGCATGCTGCGTTCACAGCTTGTTCTGTAGAGGACGACAGATCAAGGTTAGTTGTAGAAAGTGCTGCTTCTATTACTCTTCTTTCTGCTCACTTTGATTCTGAGATATGAAGGAGTTTAACTTTTATAGAAGATTTTATTTTCAATTTTACAGTCAACAATGCAACAAACTACACAGATTTTGAGCAAAAATAAAGGAAAATTGCGGCGAAAAAAAAGTGAATAGGTCCTTGAAAGTTTTACAGAAGGCAGTTAAAAAGAAAGTTACCTTCAAGAAGGAGTTTGAATCAGCAACAGACCATCACAGTCTAAGACAGGTGGACAGGTGTGTGAGCTCCTGGGTAAATCTGGGTTTAAAAAAAACACAGATGGTTTTAGAACTGACAGGAGCTGAGAAAGATGATGCAGATTTTTGGGTTCTTAGTTACGGATTCTGGGTTTTGGTTCTCAGAATATTCAGACTGAGCTGACGCCGTACGACAGAACTGAGGAGAAAAGAGCCGTCTATAACGGCATACGCTGCTTTCATAGATGCACTTGCTTCCTTAGCGTACGTTAGCTACATGCACGAATTAGAGCGTTTTCTTTTCACTTAATGACCACAGAACTAAACATTGTGTGCACAGATTTCAGAGATGGAGGATTTTGTTTGCGTACTAAAAAAAGGAGACAGTACCACTAAGTTTCAGTGGCCGTATCAACTGATACTGGGTTTAATATCACTTCTTTTTTCTTTTCTTTTTTTTTTTTTTAACTGATTTTTCTGGACGTTGCTTCTGAAATTCTTCTCGTTTTTCTGCTGTAGAGACGCACAGTCATTCCAGGATCCACCAGCGACAGCAGAAGAAACACCAACAAGCACCAGCGCAGCTACTGATACCAATGAGACACTCGTAAAGGACTCGGGGAGCAACTCGAACCCAGTCCTGAACCTCCAGAACAGCTGGCAGAAGCTGAGAAAGCAGCAGCACTCGAGTGAGCAGCAGAGTTTCTTACAGCTCCAACATAACAGCCAGCAGCCACAGCGGCAGGCTGGCCTCCTGCAGACCCCCCCCCTGGCCCAGTTCCACAGCCAGCCTTTTCACCCAACTCCTATACTGGGATCTCTA
Source organism: Arrhamphus sclerolepis (assembly GCA_037176975.1). NCBI lineage: Eukaryota > Metazoa > Chordata > Actinopteri > Beloniformes > Hemiramphidae > Arrhamphus > Arrhamphus sclerolepis. The sequence goes on from JBAMYA010070785.1 coordinate 11,614, forward strand.
ACTAATCTAGGGGGGGTAAGAAGCATCCTGGGGCCCTCGCCCCTCTGGCCAGGGGATTTAAGTCCCACAGGTGCTCACTTGGTATGGGGCTTCCAGCAGGCTGGGGTGGACTTCCTCGGAGGGTACTACAGCCCCGCAGGTCCAGGTGGCAACATTTACAGGAGAGGACGACGGGGAGGAGGCTTCAACGGCATGTAGGGAAGCGCTTTCACTCCACCAGCCGACCCAGTGACGCGGAGAAGGAGCAGAAGCTCACGATCATTTACAAGTTTACGACTAAACAAAACGTGAATTGAGTGTCCTCACTTTACTCCAAAAGTTGTTGAGATGTTTAAAGTCCTGCGTCATCATTTCCAGTATTCTGGACATCTCAGTCTCTGGTTTCACAAACGTGTTTAAAGGAAGAATGAAAAAAAAAAAGCATCGTCTTTCCTGAGATGGTAGCAGTAACGGTGTAGTTAAAAAAACGCAAAAAATACGATTACACAGTTCTGGATCATTAAAAAAAATGATGTTAAAAGTCAGAGCATATAAGATGATAATTTACTTGTGATTTAGACAAGTTAACTACATCACGACTCAGATCTGCTCCACGCGACCTTTTTCTATACAAACTAAACAATTAATAGCAAACCCAAACCTGTCTGTGGAGGTTTGATGTAACTGTTAACAGTAAGCTACATTTTTTAATATCTATTTATATGTATAGTTTCATACTACATTTTGACAAAAAAAAAAAACATCTTTATTACAGAGATGTAACGACTCATTAGTTCACATTGATTCAGAATTCTCAGTTTACAGTTGAATTCTTAGAAGAAATGCAGGAAAAAAAAACAAGAAAAGAAAATCTTTATAAACGGTTTATTAGCTGATTGTTTTTTTTTGTTTTTTTTTTCCACACAACATTTGTGAACATCTGTGTGCAGGTGAGCATCACCTTGATTTAGCTTTGACAAAAAGTGAGTTTATGTATCTTGCAGTGCTGTTAGCCTACAGCCTGGTAAACACAAAAACAAACAAACAAACAAAGTAAACAACCTAACAGAAACGAGATCAGCCCTGACGCGTCACATTTTAAGTTCCAGGAGACTCTAACTGGATGAAGGTGCTCTGCTTTAGAGAGCATTAGTCTTTAGACCTCAAACGACTGTTTTATTAATGTTTACTGAGCTGAAGAGGACCTCGCAGATACAGCGCCACCACCACGGTTTTACAGTTTGATCTGTATCTGTTCTCCATGAAGGAGGAGTTATGTTTCCGGACTCAGGTGGGACTTCTTTTCTTCTTCGGTGTGGAAACAGAAACTCTGGGAGAGCTTAAAAGAACTTGCAAGATAGTTGGACTAACGGACGGCTTTCCACGTCTTCCAGTGGACACTTTTGTTATGTTGAATGTTGTGTTTGTTACACTGGGAGCTATTTGTGTTGACTTGCTGTTGTATGTAGAAAGACTGTAACAAACTGGTTTTAACTTAAAGAGTTCCTTTTTTATGTTTCATTTTTTTATATCAGTTTTTGTATTAAAGTTTCCTTGAGACGACTTTGATGGGAGGTTTTCTGATTCACAGATGGCAGCTGGAGGTACAAAATAATGAGTAAAGCTCGTTTCCAAGTGCACTGGGAGCACTACAGTCAATACACAATGAAATCTCAAATTTGTCACTTTTTATTTTTACAGAAAAATGAATATTAGGCTTTAAAAAAATAAAACTAGCAGTGTCAGCATTTTTCTTTCCAAATTTAAAACATTTGCTGTATAAACAAACATGTCAAGACTCAACGCTTCATTTTATCCAGAAAACATGTCTGAGGTAATGTCAGGGTGACTGTTGGTGGAATAACTGAGGTGAAGAGCAGCTGGTTTATGTCAAAAAGTTTATTTAACAAAAGATTTTACAAAGTTGTGATTTTTGTAAAAGTCACCTCTGTAATAAAAAAAATTAAAAAGCTGAAATTTAAGTGCAAAAGACAATTCTTTGTGAAATTAACCATTTTACAACAAAATTTGATTTCACAAAAGATATTTAAACAAGAAAAATACCTGATTTTAGTACAAAAGTCTCAATTTGAAAAAAGTCAAATTTTGTGATTTTAAGACAAAAATTTCTGACAACATAGTTGGTAATAAAGTAAAGAGTAAGTGGTCCGTTAACGGTAACCATGGTGATGATGCGCCTGGGATAACCTAAGAAATTGTATATTTATGTTTCCTGTCATTCAGTGAACTAATATTTAGTTGAAAACAGCTGTTTCATGTGTTCATGCAGGTCGTCTACATTCCACAATCCCTCTTCATTTGTTGGCTTTTCCTCAGAAACAGGTTTGTTGTTTTGTTTTTTATGTTTTCTCGTGGATCAAGGATCTGGTCTGGCCACTCTACAACGTTAATCTGGTTGGTCTGGAACCAACTGGTGTGTTTGGACTCATTGTCTCATTGAAAAACCCATTTAAAGAACGTTTCCTCTTCAAGGACACTGATGTTCATACCAAAGGACAGTCACGGTAGGAGCTCAAGGTGGAACAAATGTTCCAAAGAAAAATGCTGCAGTTTCATAAAATGTTTTTTTTATTTTTTTATTCTACTGATAAATGAGACCATCCCGTCGAGGGAGTATCAGTCTCTGTCCATCAGTCCACACCATGTCACAAAGCGGTCCACCTGTGGAAGTCTGAGGTGTTCAGGGAGAAGAGTACAGACCCCTGCTGGAGGGGAGGGGGTTGGACAGACTGTGTCCAGGGTGAGTAGGATCAGCCGCGATCCGACCTGCACGTCCTAGAGTCCTTGAGACCTACAGGTCCTGTAGAGATGGGAGGTTTCAGTCCATCACCTTCTCAGCAGTGAGCAGAATGAGATGCAGTCCATGTCTGTCCCTGGTGGAGGTCCCAGCGTACCACACGGTGATGTAGGAGGTGAGGATGGACTCCATCATGGCTGTGTAGAACTGCACCATCATCTTAGTCTCCATCTTGAGTTTCCTCAGCTGCAGCAGGAAGAACATCCTCTGCTGGGCCTTTTTGATGAGGGAGCTGATGGTCGGCTCCCACTTGAGGTCCTGGGTGATGGTGGTGTCCAGGAAGAGGAAGGAGTCCACAATGTAGACGGAGGAGTCCATGAGGGAAAACAGCAGACGGTGGTGTTGTGACTCTCCTGAAGTCCACGATCATCTCCTCTGTCTTCTAGGCATTGAGCTCCAGGTTGTTGCTGCTGCACCAGGACACCAGCTGATCCACCTCCCTCCTGTAGGCGGACTCATCTCGGTCCAAGGTGGGAGAGGATCAGATGCTCAAATGACCTCATGACTACAGGCATCAGCGCCGCAGGCCTGTAGTCATTAAGTCCAGTGATGGACTGCAGTAGGTCCTGGAAGGTGCTTATTTGTTTCCTCAGGTGGACCAATAAAAGTCTTTCCTGGGCTTTCTTGATGTGGGATGAAAACAGGAAAACATTGTCAAAGGCTTAAATATAGATCTCCATCCCAACACAGCAGTGGCCATATTTGGAACCACAGACAGCAGACGTTCTACAAGAAGAAAGACACATAAGCGTCATTGTTTTTACAACACGGCTTGCACACACAAGAATATTATTACACTGGAGATCAAAAACATCCACCTAAAATGTCTCTCTGGTTTAGTGACTGTTGTGGCAAATTTCATATTACCAAAAAGCAGCAGTAGAAAAAGTTTAACAGTTTGTGCACAAAAAGGAGAACAGTCAACACAGCTGTACAGGACAACAGCGGGAGCTCTGAGGAGATACCTCAGAACAGGATCTTTTATATTGTTTACAGTTTACAGGATGAGGAATGGTAAACAATCAGCTCTGTTATCCATGAAAAGCATACGTGTCTTTGCTGAGTCTCAAGATCCATCAGAAGACCTTGGGTCCTGTCAGGAGGTGCTATCCTGTCTCCTGATTACATGCATAATTAGGCTATTTGACCTGTGGTGGATAAGATGGACCAAAGCCTAAAAGATTCTGGTCCATAGGTCAGGTCAGTCTGACTTACAGCTGACCATGTGTGTGTGTCAGATGCTTCTTAAGAAGATAATTGCATATACTGCATGTGAACCACAATAATCATAAAGACTAGTGACCTAATAATATATGTTGATTATATATTTAGTATAACATAACATAATGTAAAGAGTGTGTAACTTAGTAAATTTTCCTCCACAATGACCTAACACAATTCATACAGTTAGAGAAAATAAAATACACACTCAGAGTAGCCTGCCAAGATCTCAACGTTGGAGGTGGACACGGTGACAGATGCCATCCTTTCAGAGTTTCATCATGGCTGTTGTCATCCTTTGTTTTAAAACCAAAGTCTCGAATATCCCATAAACAACCCCTTCCAGCACTATTACCAGTCAGCAGTGTTTTGTCTCCTTTAACAGTTGGCATGGGGGTAATAATTGCATCATCGTGTTTCCACTGCTCCAAACCCCCCATTAGCTCTTCTTTTTACTTTGAACGACCAGAAAGAGATGTAGTCATCAGCCAAGATCAGACATGTGGATGTTTTTATATTGGCCTTAAGGTCAAGGATGATGTTGGAATTCTTGGATGAAACAAACGGTCTTTGGTTTCTGCATGTCTGTAAAATCTTCTGACTTTAACAGGGAGGACATCAGCTTTGCCCCGGCTGAAGCTCCATAGTTTAACTTTCCTGTGGTGAAGCAGTGATTCATGTGCACTCTGTTTCATTAAATGAAATGGCAGTGTGCCCTGGATGGTTAGGGTTAGGGCTTAGTTTATTGTCAGACCAGGCCAGCAGATATGCTGACAAGTAAATGATGTGCGTGATACTTGTTTTATGCCCTTCTAATGTGGCTTTGCCACGTCCTCCTGCACAGAAATCCTCCTCAGAACACAACGAGCTAGAAAATATTTTGCATTGGAAAAGTTGATCAAATTTGGACTCCTTTTCACAATTTTTAACTCCCTTTTTTCTGAAAATATTTAGGAGAAAGTATTAATAAAATAGTTCTTACTGCATTTTGTGTTCTTTTGTTCACATTATTTAAATTATTTTGAAATCAGATAGAATCTACTCAACTTGACTGAACTGTTTGTTGGAAGCCTGATCATCTTTCTTTGATTAATTAATTAATTTATTTATATTGTTGACAGGGACTATGCACAATATTAGTCATCCAGTTAGCTACATGCTACTTTTCGTCCATTAATTAGTGATCTTGTGAAAGCTTTGCTTTTAATGACATGCTCTTTATTACCATGTAACAGTTTTCCTATTTCAAAGTGTGTTTCTGAAGAAGTTGTGATTTGGGCTGCGTTTTATTGGTTTGGGGCGGTTTTTATCAAGTTTGGTCGGGTTTACGACGTGTTTGGGTTGGAAACTGGAAACCGTCAGTCACATCTGGCAACCCCACATATCGGTCACGTGACCGGATGTTGCGTCTGTTGTCTAACGGAGGAACCGGAAAGCTTTTTACGCACGTGTGTTTTTTTTAAAAAAGGAAAACGGATTTCATCTAACAGTCCGCAACATTTACGCCTCCTGAAAGCTCTTCTGCTGCTGCCTGTGAAAGTTTTATCGTAACGTTCTCTAGTTCGCTATTTTGGGCTCCGATCTGGACCTGCATGAGGGTTTACACCGGTTTGGGTTTATCTGTTTCTTTTAGTTGTGGTTAAACACGTTGAACGTTGTTACTGCGGATTATAAAAGAAATAATAACCTAAACATGGTGTTCTTCACCTGCAACGCGTGTGGCGAGTCCCTGAAAAAGGCTCAGGTGGATAAACACGTGAACATGTGTCGTGGTTGCCAGGTCTTGTCCTGCATCGACTGTGGAAAAGACTTCTGGTGCTGATCGAAAGTATTGATTTTTAATCACTTTTCTCCCTCCCTGCGTGGTGACAGCGTGTTCAATTATCGCGGTCCGTGTGTGTGTTACAGGGGTGATGACTACAAAAACCACAATAAATGTATCAGCGAAGATCAGAAGTATGGAGGGAAAGGTTACGAGGCCAAGGCCAACAAAGGAGACGTGAAGCAGCAGGAGTGGATCCAGGTAAACTTAGATTAGATTACATCAGATTAGATGTATCCCAGAGGTGGGAACCTTTTGGGGCAACAGCAAGTCATACAGTAAACAGACAGCAAACATGTTCTACATAATAAAATAAGTAGGAAATAATTATCTTTAAAAAAATCTATACCTATTGAATTAAAAAGAAAAACTTACAGTAAATGCATATTGACGTTCAATTCATTTTAAGATAAAATAGAAGTATAAAAATTACTCGTACAAATATTGTATCAATACCACAAGCTCCATAGCTACTAATTTTGTGATTCCTTTTTAAATATGTATTTTTTTCAATACAAAACTTTCTATTTTGACCCTTCCTTTCTGTAACAAAAATTCATTAAAAAATGTTTAAGATGAAATCTTTCGTAATTTTATGGAAATTTTATATTACAGCGGTGCAAGAAGTTAATATTTTCCAACAAAAAATAAGATGTAATTGTAAGTCAAAAAGGCAAACAATTGTGACATTTTTGATTCTGCGATTAAAAAGTCTCAATCCAGCAAAACTTTTTTTTTTAAATTATACGACAAAATTTGGCTTTTTTTAACAAAAAAAATGAACAGAAACTTGTGATTTCACGAGAAAAAAAATAATGTGATTTAAGTAAAAATGAATATGGCTTGGGCAATAAACTAATATCTGGATTAATTTAACATTTTACCTGGATTAGGATTGATGAGTGATTAATGTAGTATAGTTTTTTTTTTTTTTACCATTTTCTTGTGGAACAATAGATTCATGTTAATACGAATATGCATCCATTTATGTTGGAAAGGTTTACTACTGTACCTTCTACTTCCAAGAGAATTAAATGTAATTATTTTTATTTAACTGTAGCTGAAGACGTGCATTTCTAAACCATGAACGAAATCTGCCCCTGCAGAGAACTAACACACCTTGTTTCTTTAGTTCTGTTATTTAAACATTTATTATTATATTATTTTCTGTGGTTAATTAAGTTGTATGTAATCACCGTACTTTTTGGAACACTGAGCTGCTTCGAAGATTTGTTTTTGCAGTAAAAACAACAAAACGCTGCTCGGCCAGCGATATTGTGTGTGTGAATAAGTGATGTTCCTCTTGCTGATGACGTTTTCCATCTTTTTCCCAAAGAAAATCCATGAGGCCATGAACAAACCCGGAGTCAGCGCCAAGCTGAGGGATGTGCTCAGACAAGTTAGTGCATACGACAATGTACCGAGGAAGAAAGCCAAGTTCCAGGTCAGTGTTACCTGAGATTGCTCGAGTTCTAGGTTTTTCACAATAAGACTTCCTGTTAAACTGTGTCATCTTACTGGAAGTTTTTATTTTTTTGTTAGATAGTGACTATATGAGAACTGCAGATTATGACAGTAAGCTGGCAACATCACTCATCCTGGGCTGCATCATCACCATGGTTACCGTTAAAGGGCTGGTTATTCTTTACTTTCTCATCCTGCTATCTTGTCAGATTTTCCGCTGGCATGGCCGACCTGCAGTCCGACCACCACATATTTATATGTTTATACCAGATATTTGTGTATTTTTGTCCCTCTCCTCTCTCTGTCCTTCGTCCTCTCTGTCCTGTGTCCCTCCTCATGTCATTTTTTTTTCAAAAACCAAGACTTTTTATCGTACAATCACAAAAGTCACTAAATTGTGACGTTTTAACTTTTTGTTGGAAAGTATCAACTTTTTGCAACATTTTGATATAAAATTACAAGAGTCAAGATCTTATATTTTACAAAAAAAGTTGTCATCCTTGTCAAAAGTCATGATTTTTATTTTTTTAATTAGCTTTATCTTTCTTTTAAAAATTTTATTTATTTTTTTTTAATCAGGGAAAAAGTTGAAATTCCACAAAATTTACAGTTTCATGTTGGTTGGAATTTTATGGCAAAATGTTACAAAAAGTTAATATTTTCCAATTTTAAAAAAAATAAAATAAAAAATAAAAATTTGTGATTTTAGAACAAAAGTCTCAAATTTATGAACCTCATATTTACTTTTTTTTCTTTTTAATGACTGATTCCAGGAACGGATGATAAGTCTGAAAACAGCTGGTTGATAAAATAAAGAATAACCGGCCCTTTAATGGTAACCATGGTGATGACGTGAGAGGGCAGCACAATACTCTGCATGTTATTTTTACGTATACGTCCAGGACAGAGGGCGAGTTTTGTTAGTTTATGGCCGTCTGAAGCCGCACAGCAGCATCCAGCTGTACGTCTGTACACTTTATACGTAGTAAAAGACAGACGGCGTAACACGGAGCTGCCGTGAATAAAAGCACACGGCTGCCAACATGGCAGCTTTTGAGGGGCCTGTGCGCAGGAACTAATCAGTTTGTCTTTCTTTGTGTCAGAACTGGATGAGAAACAGTCTTAAAATATCCAACACCAGTCTGCATGATGAAGTGTGGAACATCCTTTCAGCAGCTGACAACGTAAGTTGCTCTTCTAGTTTGTTTGTTTCCTGGGAAAATTGGCTCATCAGGGGCCTGATGCAAACTCTGAGTCAAAAAACTAACTGAGTCAACAAACTCTGAGATCAGAAACTCTGAGTTTCTGGTTTCAGATCAGCTGTTCACAGTTGCTTTAGTCAACTCTGAGTATGTTGATTTACCTCGACTATAAAAAATCCATCATCACTAATTCACCATGGCAACGCCAGTAAACAGAGGGGGTCCTCCTACTCTTCTTTGTTAATTTAAAAGTTTCTTTGCTGTCGTGTGACTTCCTGCAGCGATGAAGGAAAGAGTTGATGAGCAGAAATTCAAAGATTTAGTGGCAGGTACCGCTAACATGAAAAAATGGCTTCGAACCAGTCAAAGATGACGTATAAAACGCATTTCAGACATAAATGGATTCACTTAAAAGTAAAAATTTGGACGAATGGTTAAAAAAAAAAAAAAAAAAAAAAAAATTGTGACAGAAAAAGAAAAATAATAACTAGCAGCTGAAAAATAAATATAAGCAATATTAATAAGTGGTGCTCAATGCAAGCTGGAGCCTAAAAGCATCAGTCCATCCAGTCACTCATCTCTTCCTCAAGTGGGAGCAGGAAACTAATTTCAAACAATTAATGACGGCTTCTAAATCTTGTTGATTATCCCATGACTTTGTGGTGAATGAGAAAGAGGAAAATAAAGTATATGTAGGCTATGTGAGTCTTTTAAAAAACAGTGGGCGACTCGTAAGTGCCTTTATGAGTCGCGCACTCATAACTGGAGAAAAAAATTATAGACCTAAAGCTCTTTAAAAAAATCATCATGGCTGCTGTGATCGTATTAAAGTATTAAATATCTATTCAGATCATCAACAAACTTTACTGACGCTAAATGCAACATTTCATCGTTCAGACGTCTCCAAAATGATCATTTTTCAGATTGAACTGAACCCGTTTCAGCTTCATGAACGAGGAGACCGAAGGAAACTCTGGTGCGCTGAAGTAAAACTGCTGCTGAGCAGGTTTAGTTCAGAGAGTCAGTTACCATGGTAACAGACTCGGAGTATCAGTTGCCTCAGTTTCTGAAACCGGCTCAACTGGTTCAGCGTCAGTATCCTGCTTTGTGAAACAGAAACTCAGAGTTTCCCTGAGTTCAGGTTCAACATACTCAGAGTTTCCACATCACCCGCTTTGTGAAACGGACCCCAGGAAAAGCCCAGGAGCAGTTTTACGAACGTTCGAGCCTCAGCGCTCGAGTCCTGACTACATCTGGCCCGGTTTAGATTTCAGGACTAAAGCAGGGCTCCGCTTCAGAAGTTGGGCTCACTCATACTGGGAGTCTGTTACCATGGTAACTGGTTCTGTGAATTAAACCAGTTACTTCATCCTAACTGCTTCAAAGGTGCTGTTTAAGGCCTAAAAAATTGCAACACTGTAATTTGTTTTAGAAATGTTTTAGCGTAGGAAAAAAATGAGATAATTATGTTTCAGCCTGTTAGTGAGAAATGTGTTAATGGCAGGAAAAAAAAGGGGACCATTAATGCCAAGAGTGGTTTTTCTCATCCCTGTCCGTTATCTTTCAGGCTCCAGAGGCTACGCAGCAGTCGAAGGAAAACCAGGAGTCGCTGGACACGAACGGAGCTGAGGAGCAGGACGGGCGACTCACCGCTGAGAAGAAGAAAAAAATGAGTAAACCGCAAAAGAGCGGGAAAAATGCTGGACGTGGCGAAAGTGCAGTCACCAAAGAGACGGGGAGGAAGAAGAAGAAGGACAGGAAGAGAAAACATGAAGATGAAGAGCAGAACGAGAACGGCGTCGAAGATGAGATTTATGCCAAGAAATCAAAAGGTAAAATCACAACTTTTTCATTGGAAAAGCCACATTTTTATTATTGCAATCTTGTTTTGTCCTAAGATTTTACTTTAACGTAACTCTTTATCCCCCTTTGTTTCCTCTCCGGTCGACAAACCAACAGAGAGCGCCGATGTTGAAGCGACGGATGAGACGGAGGATCAGGAGGATCAGGAGGATCAGGCCGCTCCGGGTAAACGAGCTGAATGTGATTAAGTCAGTCATTCACACCCTGCTTCTAGACTTATTCTTATTTTATTTTTCCACCCCAGAACTATTGTATTTATTTATTTTTTATCTTGGATGTAGGGTTTTTTGTACTTGTGATTTTATTTATTTATTTGTTGTTGTTTTCTGGGCTCTGACGTCATCCTGGCTGGATGGCGGTGAGGAACCTGTCGGTCCCTGGTGATCCCAGCAGAGGGCAGCGTTGCGTCTCTGACAGAAATCTCCCTCAGGAACGCTAATTTATATTTCTCATTCAATTTCCAGGTAAATTTAACTGGAAAGGAAACATCAAGGCAGTGCTGAGGGAGTCACCTGACCAGGAACTGTCAGTGAAGAAACTCAGGAAGAAGGTGATTTATTTCTGGAGTCTCTGATCTTTATTTGTATACACACTTTATTTCTTTATTTTTGTTCTGACATGATGTTAAGAGGCTGCTCATCTCTTCCAGGTTTTGGCAGCTTACTACTCTTTTACTGGAGATGGGAATTTTAAAACCGAAGAGGAGGTGTTAGCACTTTTCAACAAGAAGATCAATAAAAACCCCAAATTCAGAGTTTTAAAAGATCGAGTCAGACTTGTAAAGTAGGGTTCTTCTGCCGTATAACACACGTTTTTCATTCACACTTTAAGATAGAAAATTATTGCTACCAATCTTCCTTGTTTGTTTTTTTATACAGATGCAGCAGTTTTGAAGAATAAATGCTTTTATGACTGGATTATGTGTCCTCTTTGGTAAATCTGGTGAATTAGTGCTACTGTTCGGTGTAATCGATACAAGCTTCCTCGGAACGCTCCGGACTTGTTTAATGTATAAAATGACAATTGTGATGGAGAGCTACCCTGTTGCTCGTTGCAAGCTCATGGTAAGGCCGGGAAGTGGCACCTTATCTGTGGGATTGGATGTTGGAGTGGGGGGGTGAGGGGGGAGTGGGGTGGGGTGGGGAAGGGAAACGAGAGAGGTGCACCTGAAGTAAATTTGACTCTTACACGGGACGAAGCTAATGCACATTCCTATGCGCCCCGAACGGGGTTCACTTGGCCGGAGACACAGAAGCTCCATAGAAGCAGGATGCTTGGTGTCAGCCTCAGGTGAAGTTTTAATGCTTTCTGATTTTTCAGGACCAGGGAGTATTCTCTTTACGCACACACACACACACACACACACACACACACATCGCTTTATGAAGCCCTGCTAATCCCAGCAGGCTCAACACTGATGCTCATTCATCACACTGCACTTCTTGTAATAGTATATTGCATACTTTGAGTTTTAGTCAAGTTCTTACTCAAGTTTTCTAGTATTGTAACAATGTTTTCCAGTCCAGTGAGCTGGAGTATGGCTTTATTCTTGTATATTATTCCGGAGCTCACAAGGCACGGAAATGAAACCCGCTTGAATACATATTTCATTTGTTTCATTCAGTAATTCTGGATGAACTACGTACGGTGTCATTTTCAGCTTCCTTTGGGTATTTAAGTGCAACTATGTGATATATACATTGCTTTATGTACTGATTTTTTTTTTCCCATTCTCAAACCTCTGACGTTTACAGGAACTTTATAGTACAGCCGGTATAAACTTATATCATCCCAGACCATAAAGTAGTTTTATTATCAAGCACAGAGGAAGCATGAATAATTAACATCCTGTCACCTTCAGATTACCTTTATTTCCCACAGAACAACTAATGTCGATATAAAGGCAGCTGTTAAAATTCTCTACAACATCAGCAAAAGTTCAGTCCCTTAAACAGAAAAAGAAGATCTAAATATAAGTCTCCAAACCAGATAAATGCAAACAAAATTGGAGAAACTGAAAGTAAAGTATTTATTTTCCTTAGTTTAAAAGGCCTGTCTGTGCCTTAAATTTATGACAAAAATATCAGCAGTTTGTAGGAAAGTCAGTCTTTCTCAGGGGTGTCAAACTTTAAGGCCTGTGGTATTTTAGGAAACATTTTGCAGATGATTTATGGCTCATAATTTGCTTCTGTCAAACCTTAAACTATAATATTATCAGATTTGGGACCCTTTTTTTTTGGTTAAACAGTCTTATACTAATAAAATATTATATACACAAGCATAAATTCACGAATGTCACCCCACATTTATCTTTTTTTTTCATTTTAAATAGCCTGTTTTTTGTGACTCCTTTAAAAGGCTTAAAATCTAAAACAATCTCGAACGCCCATGTTGCCAGATTGGGAGGGTTTCTGCCCAGTGGGGCTTCCTTTTGAACACATCAGGCTGGAAAATATTTTGGCCGGGTTGAGGAAGTTTGGGCTGCCTTTTCGGGGTTTTTAGAAAAAATATTCAGTAGAAATTATTAACACAATAGTTGCCATTATATGCAAAAGAAAAGTAGAAACTCACTCATTTCAATAAGCTTCTGTCTTTTCGCCCATTTTATTTCCTTTATTTTGAAATCAGAGAGCATCTACTTAACTTGATTGCACTCTTTATTGGCAGCTCTCTTTTATTTGGCTATTAAGCGCTGTTCAGTTCAAAAATACTTTATTGATCCCCAAAGGGAAATTCAAATAGCCTATTGCAAGAGTCTCATGATTTAAGTGTTTTGTTTGGTTTGTTTTTTTGGTTGTGAAACTTCATGTGCTTGTTATGTGCTCTTTATTAAGCATGTAATGGTTTTATGGTTTGTACATGAGTTTCCAGAGAAGTTGTGAATTGGACTGTTTTTATTGAGTTGGGGAGATTTACTGGGAACTGTCAGATCTGGCAACCCTGTCAAAACCTGAGAATTTTAGATCTTTCGCTTTTTAGACCCCAGAAGACTGTTATTGACTTTTTGCGTTGTTATTAACATAATTATAATTAAGTTTTGTTATGAAATTCTCTTATAATAAAAAAATTACACACACACCCAAACTTAAATAAAAATAAGTAAATAATAAAATAAGTATAATTTATATAATTAAAGCAAGCACATCATATCCACAATATTGTTTTGGTCTTAACTTTAACATTTCCCATTTAACTATTGGGTTACTATGGGAATAATATTTCTCACTGTCAAACGCTGTATAAGATATGTTCTTAAAATCTTTTCCAAATGTGGGACACACCTGAATGCAGTTTGATCAACGAGCTTTCCTATTTGTTCTTTTGTTCTACTATTTTATTTCCCGTGGTTGTTTTAAGTAATCGCTCAGTCATAAATATTTGTCTTCGAAATAAAAGTATATATGTATAAAGAGGGGGGGGGGGGGGGGGGGGGGGGGGGGGGGGGGGGGGGGGGGGGGGGGGGGGGGGGGGGGGG
>JBAMYA010070795.1:0-25452 GCA_037176975.1 Arrhamphus sclerolepis
GAGGAGATCTGCATGGAGGAATGGGCCAAGATATCAGCAACAGTGGTGAAAACCTTGTGAAGACTTCCAGAAAACGTCTGACCTCTGTCATTGGCAACAAAGTACTGAGATGAACTTTTGTTAGTGAACAAATACTTATTTTCCACCATGATTTGCAAATAAATTGGTTAAAAATCAGACAATGTGATTGTCTGGATTTTCTTATATACACTTATAGAGTTTTTAGTCTGGGAACCAGTCATGGCGTTCAGACCGAGGCCAGAAACCTTTCATGTTCAGGCAGTACTGCATGAAAAAACATTGCAGGCCACCATGATCTTTGGAGCCACGTGGAAGAATCTTCTAAAACCACTGAATATGCTGCTGTCTCCAGAAACCTGAAATTGTATTATACGAGAAGGAAACATATATCAAGTGTACACAAACACATCTATGAGGGGCGCTCTGAGTCCCTATTTGAGCTTGCTTTTTGGAAATGCAAGTATCTTTTCCAGCATACCAATGATGAGAAAGACCATCCAGGTGGATATTCAGGAGAGGTGCATCAGTGGTTTGTAGGTGTAAACCTACCAATGATGCAGGGATGTATGTTAGAAGCTGGAAAGACAAATGGTGCTGAAAAAAGCTGAGATCTGTGGTTAAGTCAGCAGGATAATGACAAAGCTCAGTTTACAGCGCTTGCAACAGCCTGGCTTCATAAGCTAACTGTGTCTGCGCCTCACTGGCCTCCCAAAAGTCTCTATCTGGCTCCTGCTGAAAATGTATAACACTTTATGATTGAAGAATCAGACAATCACGACCACCGACTGTTGAACTGTTATATTCTGTTATATTCAGACTCTTCTGGCAAAGTTAGCATCCTCTGTTCACAAATGAGTAAAAGCTCTAATTCAAAGGAAGGTTAGAGTGAATCCTACCTCCAGGGTGATGCACCAGTCCAGCTTGTGTTCCTCTGTTTTCCACAAACACACCTGTCTGTCGTGACCACAGGTCAGGAAGATGTTCTGAGAGGGGTGAGTAGCCAAACCCCACATCTCATCTACATGACCCTGACACACACACACACACACATTATTGGTGAAAACATAAAAACACTGATCAGTAATGGCTATGAAAGCAGCGCTTGCAGCACACACAGATGTGCAGCAGCACCTCTGCAGCCCACGTTTCCATGCACACCACATGCTGCATGTAAGCTCACCACTACAGCTCTTGCCAAGCAATTATACAGTATATTTAACTTTTAATTTAATTCTACATAAAAGGGCTAAATTATTAGCTTACCTGCACGATAGCCACAAAGCCATCAGAGAAGGTTCCTCTCAGGATGGCATTTCGAGTTGTACCAACCAAAAGCTCCTCCCCATCCACGTCTGCTACAGTTCGGACCGCTCCAAAATTCTCAGGAATCTGGACAAATAGTAAGATCCGACGTAGTTTACTGGTCCAGGACTGGGACATTACTGGGCAGCAGCAGCTTAACATAAAACCTAGTAGTACCTAAAAATGTCTATACAGATTTACATTGATGGTAAGTGTGCAGCAGAAATTAAAAGTAGCGTGGTTATAATTATAGTGGGTTACTGTGCAGGGTGATGCATGTGGCAGGAAACATCTCCGTGTGGTGGAGGGCTGCTCCAGGTTGTGCATAATCCCATTACTCCACATATTTTCACACATATGTGACTTAAAAGAGCTCAGACATTTCGTGATGGTTCACCTCGCACTCTCTCTCAGGTGCCAGGTCAGCGCTCCAGCGGATTATCTTCCGGTCCTTCCCTCCTCCACTGAGCAGAGCTCCACCCTGGAGGGTGCACAGGGTGAACACGCTGCCTTCATGTGCTCTTGTCTGTCGCATGATCTGGTAGGTCTCTTTTGGAAAGAAAGAAAATGAACCAATCTGAGATTTAGTCAAAACAAAAAGATAACTAATTACTATCAATGTCAACACTTATTCACAGGTATGAGATTAATGCTAACATCTCCATTTGTATTTTACTTCCATGTATCCAACCTTCACGTTGATTTTCAGTTTACCAGACTAGATACAGATCTGCTGCACTGACCTTTGGCTCCTTTGCCAAGAGTTTTGACGTCTGCCGCAGACTTTCCCCACGTGAGGATGTTCCCTTCAGAGTCTCCAGTCAGAACATCTCCAGTGAGGCTGAACACGAAGCACTGGATGAACTTGGGCTTCTTGTATTTCTGAAAACAACAGAAAACAGAAAATTCAATTCAATTCAATTTATTTATTTATGTTTTGACAATTTCAATTTGATCCACTGTGGGTGCGAGTTTAAATTTTTTTATTAATAAACAGCTGCATCCATCTGTTTGATGTCATGTTCACTGTCAGTTTCAACTTCCCTTTTTCACCTTTCAATAGGAAGTTATCATCTCCATGTTGACGCACCTGCTGTAATTTCTACGGTGAGGGAAGTGACGTCAATCGAATCTAAAATAAAAGAGTGCTGAGCCACTGTGAATAAACTCAAAGCGCTCTTACTCCAAAGATGCCTTGTTTCTTGGTGAACTGTCCTGCGCTGAGCGTCCAGAAGTAAACGTGGGATTTGCCACAGGTGATGATGTTGGTACTGTCACTGGGGTTAAACTCCACAGCAAACACAGCCTCATTGGTACTCTGTTCAAGGCAGGAGAACGTCTCATATGCCAACATTAGAATGTGCACACACAAATATTATTACGGGTGATTCAAAGTATTAAGTCAGAACAGTCAGAGTTTTTAATCAGTAGGTATTAAAAAAAAAGAAAGACAAAAAGCCAAAATGGCAAACTTTAACTTGTAACTTTGGATTTAGAACACACAGAAAGGAGGAGCTCAATTTTTACACTAAAACTTCATTTATGGTGCTGTAAAGTGGCCTATGGACTATTATGGATTATTCCACCACTATGGAAAGAGGAGAGAACATAACTATCTTGTTTCTGTTGGCTGGACTTTAACGTTTATAAAGTTTGGCCTGTTTGTCTCCTCTCACATGAAACTGAGCTGAACTCTGGAGGACAGATCTTTCACAAGTACCTTAAAGAATGGCCTTGAGATGATGAATACCTATGAGTGCTTTCCCTCTAACACACACAACGCACGGATGAACAAACTGACAGTGTTAAATATTTGCGCTGGTGCCAGGACTGCCACAGTTTAAATATTCTCCAGAACGTTGAACTGTTTAGGGATAAAAGTCCCTAAAACAGCCAGAGGCTTTTACCACCTCTGCCTGACACACAAAAGCTGCTCCCTGTCTCCAGAGACACCTTCACCATAGAAGGATGCTTCAGGGGTTCATGGATCCTCTGATAGGTAGTATAGATAATGACATTCTAGATATGTCTAACTGTACCTAAATAAAAAAAAGTGTGTTCAAATCTGAGTGGACAGCAGCTAGGGATTTAAAATTAAGCTATTTACAGTAAATATACTTTCCTCAATGAACCGCATGCAACACTATCAGTCATTACAACAGGTGTCCTTTTTCTTCTTCACCTTAATCTCTGCATGCTTGGTCCCCTTTGTGCAGTCCCATACTGACAACATATGTTCATTAGAGTCATCAATCACGCACAGGAACAAGCCAGAATCCTGGAAGCACGAAAACACAACAAAACAGGCAGAACAAAGTAAGGATGTTTGTCTCCCAGCCTACATCTATACATTCAGACTTCAACTATGTGCTCAGACTCTGCTCTGAGTTCATCTGGGGACACAATCTCCTGAGACCAGACGTGGTGCTGTAGAGGAGGTGGTCCTGACAGAACTCAGAGTTCCCTGGGAGGTGGGGCAACTAGCGGCAGCTGGTGGAGCAGTGGTGAAAGGCAGGCCAGAGGTGGGCGTGGATGCTTTGATGGCTGGTCTCGATGCGGGGTGAGAGCAAAGCCATCAAGACCACCATGGAGGAGGCTTTGGTTCAAGGGGAGTGAGTAGTAGGCCCATGGTGCTGGGACTGAAGTCAGGGTCTGACCAGCCTTCTCTGGGACTTGAGTGAAGCTATATGATGGTGGAAGGCCCTTAAACACCCATGACCTCAAGAACATCACTGAAAATGTGTCGCATGTTTCTTTGTCACTGAAACCTACAGTAAGCTTCTTTTTAAAATCTGAAATATAAAATTTAAATGGTTAGAGAGACAATATTTTGCAGAAAGAGCCCCTAGGAAGTCAGCTGTGTTCGGTGTGTTTAGTAAAAACATGCCAGCACAGCACATCACTAATAGAAGTCCAAGTGCAGATTAGGAGCTGCTCCTCTGGGGACCCATATAAAGAAAGTGAAGCACTGAAATCTGAGCTGCACCAGATAAATCAAGCATCATCAGATGACCAGGCTAATGGACTAGTCAGGTTTAAGGCCAGAACTAAATCCAGTCCATCTGTGCAGCAGCAATGAATCCCTCAGGGTCAGCATGAGGAAGGTGGAAGGTCAACATCCTTCCTCTCTGAATATACAGGTAGCTTGATGTGCAGCGACCCAAGCGATCAATTCATTACCTTACTTATTAAGTATATCGATTTACATTTTTGTTAACCCTCTCATTGGGGCCTACTATACACCCTCATAACTGTATCTTTGAAAACACATCCTCTGCAACAGTGTGTTTCATAGCCACATTAACGGGAACGCTGCTGACCTCGTCTTAGCTGGAGGAGGTGCTGTTAAAGACACCAGAGTCTGACTTAAAAAAACAATAACAATTAGAGAAACTGAAAAAGACACTTCGGACAGGAGTTTTAAAAGATTATTATTATAATTCAAGTAGCTCAGGATTCGTTTAGAGCGTGTTACAATGCAGTCAACTCACAGCAAAGGAAAAGGCCACTGATCCCACCCCCCTCTGGAAGGTTCCCAGGCCGATCTGCTGCAGCGTGACCAGGGTGGTGGAGTCCCAGATATGGACACAAGGCTGCAGAGGCTACACACATACAATATATGCACATTACTTACATTTGGACACACATGTCTAAGTCGTTCTACATTTTTGTCATTTTAATACAATGCATTGGAATAAGGATGAACCACCAGGTAGAAAACAAAACTGCCTAAATATAAGTTAATAACTCATAGTGGGATGTTTGTCTCCTGGGGAATGGACATATGGACAAATCTAATCATATCTTCATAGTGTCTGAACTCTTCCAGTCACTGTAGTGTTTTGTTTTTTTTCCAAACGTGAAAGTGGTGCAACAGCAGCAGTCACCTTGCCATCTTTGTCCACTCCTGACGTCTGGCCAGATGCTACTCTTACTTTGTCAGGATGAAGGGTGAGACTGCAGAAGGAAAAGAAGAAGAAAAGAGTTGCACAACGTTGCTTGCTTTTTGTCTTTGAGGAAAAAAAAGTTCAAATATATGATCCAATTTGGTATTGGAGTCTCCATGGCAACATGACATATGCAGTACAGTGCATATAGATAATATACAGTCCAATCTGAGCTTTACATGGTTATTATTAATGCTGGCTCTGCGTTATAGCATAAATGCCATGAGCGAGTTTAAATGCTGACTTTGCTTTAAGTGGGTAGAACTCAAAAGCGCTGTGAGTGAACGCTGGAGGAACTGTAGCTGCTTTACACAAACATCTGGCATCTCCAGTTAAAACTAAAGCTAAGTCAAACATTTAGCAGGCTGTGTTCATTTAGCTGCGAGTAAATACAGTATTTGGTTTGAGCATCAATAAAATAGTGATAAATCCTGTACATGGAATAAACAGACTCCTGCACACCTGTGAGGGTCACACTAGTAAAAAATACACAAAGTCACGCTGGGATTTACGAAAATGCCTGTTGACAAGCTGCAAAGCTTCTGGGACAGCGTCCTGTGGACCAGTGAGACAAAACTGAAGCTTCTTGTTCAAGTCACATTAGATCATCTCTAACAAACCACTGAGGGGTCCTGGATCCTGGATCCAGGATCCCTGACATAACCACAGAACCAGGAAGCTGTTTTAGCTTCAGGCCTCCAGCTGGATCGAGACCCCAGGAACACATGAAAGCATGACTTTGATTTAAATTATTCAATACAGGACTATTCTTGAATGGCCTTTCATGACACTTGAAATAAATCCTAGTGATGATCTAAGTAATTGATTTGTGTCAAGTATCGCCATTTTTTGTTTTAGTTTGTTTTTTCTCCAACATCTCTACCGTAATAAGCCCAGCTCAAAAAGGCTCACAAGGCAATATTATTTTGATCTCCATAAATTACCAATGACATTGTCCAAATTAACCAGACAAATGTCGTGTACGCTATAAAGTATATTCCATAGAGCAGTATGGGGAAGCATTGGCTGAAGTATACATGTAGGATTACAATGAATTGGAAAGAACTGCAATAGAATTCAACTGAACTGGACTATTTAATTGGACTTTATTGAGCCAATTCATTTTCTGTGTAGCAAATACATTTTTGAGCTGGATGCACATTAGCTAGCCCGACTTCAGTGAATGGTGGTGCAAAGATAATCGATCATATGTGTGGATGCAACTGATTTCTTCTCCTCTACTGACCAGCGAACACAGTCTGTGTGTTTGCGATAGTGCCGCTGGGTACGGTTGTTGATGTGATACAGCACGATCACGCAAGCGATGAAATACACAGCCTCCCCCGACGGAAGGAAATACAAATTGGCCCGGCAGTCCCGTCCCCGGTAACCATAGCTACGACGACACAGTTAAGGTAGCATTGAAATGCTTCTTTGGATCCCTGCAAAGAACAAAGGAACACTTCACACACTCATAATCATCACTTCTCATGCTAGCTTTCCCTCAGTTTCATTTACTGGATTTTAAATGTGCTATATTCACACCAGGGTTGCCCCTCTTTCCCTGGAATTATTTTCTAGGACTTTTCAGCTGCAGAGAGCAGTTGTTCCCCGTCCCCTCATTCCTCTACAGCTGTAACCTCCATCTACCCAGATGTTTCTATGTTTACCATCAGACAGCTGATGTGCAGTCTGTGGCTGGAATTTATCTCTGAAAAATAACAATGACAAACGTATCATAGAATAATGCAAACACACCCACAGATTACAGCCTAGCGCTTCATTAGCATGAAGAACTGGAGTTACAATGTTCAACTGGGAAATTCCCAACTCAACTTTCTCTTCTCTCTTCCTTTCTCTGTCTATTTCTGCCCATTTCTGTTGTTTAAACAACCAGTCAAGCGCTTTGCATTGCATTTGATTTGCAAAAGTAACTAAACAAAGACAAATTGACTGACTGACAGCTGTAATGCTAATTTAGCCATGTTAAATCACATTCATTTACGCTAACAACAGTGAAAATGAGAAATGAACATGTAATAGTTAAGTTTTCTCATGTTCAGGGTGCTCCTCCTCCTCCCTGTGGTCTCTGAGCATCTCAATCTGGTGACAACTACTTTCACTGGAAATTAACGAGCTAAAGTCTGCATGAAAAGAAGTTCATCTCTCTAATTTCGTCTCCCATATATCAGTATTTTAATACAATACAATTCCTAAAGTTGTTTTCACTCATTTTCCTTAATGGCGTCTGAAAAGTCCCTAAATCTAGTGACAAAGTCAACTAGAAGCACTGGGTTGGAGAACTGCTCTAAGAGGAAATGCAAATTTGATTGGCTGGTAGCGTCACGCGGGGCGCTGCGTTAGCTAGATGTTAATTAGTGTAACCCTAACCCTTGATGTTGCTCAGAAGATCAGGTGACAACAGGAATAATTCTCCAGTACAACTTAAACGTTTCCAGGACGATTGACCTTTTTTCTTTGATTTCCATGACTGGAAAATTGCTCAGTCATTTTCCAGGTTTTCCAGGACACATGGGAACCCTGACATCTAGCGACAAAGTCAACAGGAAGCTTATTAAACTTAAGTTTAATGTCACTGGCTTTACTTTCTCAATCCGATACACACTGTCTACCTTGAATCTGTGACATAACCACAATGTGCGACTGTAACACAACTGTAAAGCAGAGCACTAGTGTGCCTGCCTGGAAGGATACACCCAGTCCAGCTCCAGTCTCTCAGAGGGCAGTTCCATCTTCAGGTCTTCATAGTTCTGGATGTTCGAGGGGATGTACATGGTTATGGGTCGACCGCGGATGAACATTTTGATTGAGTGTCCTGGAATACAAACAGAGTACTGCAGCTGTCAGAAGGTACAAGAATAGACTTTAGACAGCATTTTCTCTTACTTTCTTTTGTCTTAAATCCCCCCAGATGTTTTACAAAGAATGTTGTAAATATTTCTTATAGCAACCATCTGGTCATACATGTATTAGTTCCTGCAATTACGAAGGTTTCCTCCTCTGACATTTTCCATAAATCCTCACACAAAAGCACAGTAACCAAAGAAAAGCAAAAAAGGACATCTGCTGGTAAAAATATTTTTCCATTTAAACTCATATTTAAACTGGGTAAATGTGAATGATGATCACATAATGTTGATTTGTTTTTGATCATCAAAATAACAAGCTAATTCACTGGACAGTTTCACTTCCTTTTACATGACAGTTCTACACTTGGTCAACATTCAAGTGAAACATGCATTTCAAAATAAAAGCTTTCAATTTCCCTCTTTGTTTAGGTTCTGCTCATTGACTCAGTGTTGGTGTTTTAACAGTGAACTTCAGAAAAACATTTTACTTAAGGTACCAGCATACTTTGATTTTCAGTTATTGTGCAGTTGAATTCTATATAATCTTATTTTTTGCATGAAATGGGCTATTATTTAAATTTCTACTTTTTAATAGCAAACCAATCAATAGACATTATTTCATTGGAGGGTGGTAAATGACTTGTCTGAATAGATTGTTAAAAACAAACAAACAAAAAGGAAAATATAACAACTTTGGACATCATAGTTTAGTTCTGTTTGGTTGTCTTCAGACATTTCCAAACCCAATAATGAACATTCATAACTCTGGAAAAGTAAAGATCTCCATCAGAACCATCTTAATATATTTCATATAGAGTAAATATGTGTATCTATTCTATCTATATCTACATACACAGGAGACCTTGCAAATGCATTTTGACTGGTAATCAGGATACATGCTAGAAGTTTATCATCCGATAGCAAACCAAAAATGTCAACTTATCAGCAGTGTTTAAATCATCAACCAAAGTAGTGGACCTGCTGTGTTCCATCCTCCCTAAAGCCACGGACATCAGACAAATAAGATGGAATTATAACATTACATCAACCTTCTGCCTTGTTAAGTTCTATATCTGTCAGACACAGCAACATCATCATCCTCTGACCCAAAGTCAACTGATGACACTCATTAAGATTATAGAGGTCAGCCTAGCAACGACGTTAGCGTAAGAATAAGAATGGGATGGAATGAAAAGTAGAAAACGCTCAGCTGATCTTCCACCTGTGAGAACATCTAAGGACACAAAACAACTTCAGGGACTCTACCTTGGCTGTAAGTTCCTCTTCTTGACCCAGGAGATGCTGTGTGCGTATGAAAGGACAATATTAGCCAGACCAATAAGCATACATATCTTCTGAACTTTGAACCTGTTCTGTTCCAGTTTTCTGGCAGTACAGGCTGAAGACATGAAGTGAGCTATACATAGATGGTCTTGATACCTCGCTTTAAAGGAGCACGAAGGAATTCTTGACTGAATGGGCACCGTCATATGCACTCTCATGGAAGTAAGATCGCTATTACAACACTGTCCGGGGTTACTCTCCACCGGTCTATTACTCTGTCGCTCATTTTCTCAGTCACCTCTGCCATGATGTTCTCTGAATGTCTATGAGCTAGCTGTTGATGTTTGACATAAGTGATACGCTGTGGTATATGCAAATGATTGTGGGCTATTTGTGTGTGTGATGCTTTTTTGGTTTGTTTTTATTTTTTGCATTTCAACAAACATACAAACAAAAGACAAGGGAAGCACTGTCAGCTTAGCTCTGCAAATTACAGTAACCAAGGTCCAGTTCCGTGTATCAAAGAGATATTGTGAACCTATGAGGAAAGGGGATGAAGGCTTTTAGAAGAGCCAAAGAGTTATGATCCTATCATGGAAGATCTTACTGTCAATACAGTTTGTCCACTGCAATTATTGCCTTTTTTTCATGTATTGCTTTTGGAGATACAATGGGATCGTTATCTGTTCAGGATTTTAGAATACCACCAGGAAACTGATCATTCAGTACTCAGTCTGTGCTTTTCAGGCCTTTGCTTTGGAATTGTACCAACTGATGCTTAAACTGTAATCCTGCACTTTAGGTCACTTTAAGCTTATTTTGCACACTGAGCTCCTTTGCACATCCATCCATATACTTGCACAGCCATATTCTGTAATTTATTGTAATTGTTCTGCTTAAAATATCCTTTATATATAAATGTATTTTTGTCTTTTTTGTCTGTTTATATTTCTGCTTAGCTGCTAGCTAACTAGGCATTTGTGTGTGTGGACAGCAGAGTAAAACTTTTATTGCACAGAGAAATGCAACTTCTACTGTACATAGGACAAAAAATGCTTTGAATCTTGAATCTTAAAGTGCTCAAATTTTGCAACAGCTGGTCACAGGATTTTGTTTGCTGGATTTCTAGTTCCCATATGATGAACTTGGTGGAAAGTGATGTCTAACTGTGTCCAGAGGGACTTTCAGAAAAGTACTACTTAAGTTTCTAATCAGCTGATCTCGGCTGACATCCTTTATATGTTGTGGAATACGAGGATCAAGAACGTTTTCTCTCATGTCCTTGAGAGGTGACTCATTGGCGAGGTAAGTCCTTGAGTCATTTATTTTCTTTAGTTAGTGTTGTTAATTGTTCTTGACTCAATTTGAATATTTCTTGTTAGAATTCTTTATGTTATGGTTTTTCACATTAATTGAAACCAAAATACCCCTGACCTCAGTGCAGCAGGTGCTAGGGTTAGCTTTTGATAGTGTTGGGTTGTCGTGTTTGATGGTGGATGTTGGTATTTGATGGTGTGTTGTGTTTGATGGTGAGTGTTTGTATTTCACAGCGTGTTTATCTTCATCAATGGGCATTTTGCATATTTAAGCTCCAGACTGTGTTTCTTAAAATGTCAGTGCGCCTGAAGCTTTGGTGGATTCCTGACAGAAGCTTCTCAGATAGTGGAGACGATGTAGATATCTGCAGCAGAGTTTGGTGATACAGAGAAAAGTGGTTTGTTTTGTTTTTTAATCCCAAATCATATCAAACCACTTCCTTTGTTGGGAAGAAGACACAGCATCAGGTCCTGGTTGCACTGTTGTGTCAGAATCAACAGGTCTGATGCTCTAGTTTTTGGGACCATAATATATCCTGTAAACACTGACACAGTTTTAGATCAATTATCCTTCAATCAGACGATCAGACACATTTTGCTGAGTAATTTAAATACCTCTGTTCAATGTCCTGAGCCAATATTTCTTCTTATGAAGAATCTAAAACATCACTATTTTTTATATTGTTCTGAGTTTTTCACGCAAACAGGCTCTTCACTGTTTGACTTTCCAAAAACTCACACAGAAACCGTGAAAGGTGACAAATCTGTTTTATGCTAGTATTTTCTCTGCATAGCCCTAAAAAAGTCATGACCTTGATTTAACACAATTTTAAAGCATTTAATAGTCAATGCACTGCTTCGGTTAATATGTCTTAACTGGATTTGATAAACCCAAACTGGACTGAGGAGCTTCTCATTTATCACAGATATATCAGAAAACACATCATGTGGACGTGGAAAACATCCGTTTCACACACTGACCACGAATCCAGATGTTACGCCCAGTGAGAATCTTTGGGATGTGTAGTGTTTATTGTTGTTGTTGTTTTAAAACACTTTAAGGTATTTGAATAAATCAAGCTTAAATTGTAGTGTTTCCACATTTTTAGGCCTTTTGTCTTCCATGTACAAAACTCTTAACTGACTACTGGTTTTTGCTGCTACAGCTTTAAGATTTAAGCTCTTTGAGCTCAATGAAAGTTCAGCTTAACGGTTAATAATTCTCAGTAATTTATAAGTTTGAGTCGGTTCCTTTTCTTTGAAGCAGATTTAGTTTATTACTTAGTTTTGGTGCTAAATTAGATAAACTACAACATTCATTCTAGAAAACTGTGTTATCACAGAAAAGCATCACACAGCTTTATACTTTTTTCATGTCTTATTGTGTCATCTACATCTCTTTGATCATCTGCATGCATTTGATCCACGCAGGTCATTTTGGAAAGTTCATACTAAGTTTTGCATGATACGTTGATGGTCATTAATACACAGGACGCCCCCATGAAGTTACTATTTCATGCAAAACTAGACACTGTGATCAGCTTCCACTAAAACTACAGACTGCATTATGCTAGGTCAGTTGCATGCTGGAACGTTTAAGACAGCAGCAAGCCATTCAAGCATTTATTTATTTATTTTTCAGCATCCTGCATCCTGTGCAGTACGTTTTGATCATACAGACCATACAGTTAGCATAACATGTTGTTTTGGAAATGGCACCTGGATTCTGCTGCTCTATCATCCCCTCTTAATCACCAACAGAGGTAAAAATAAACTAATAACCATGAAAATACTCCTCTTAACTGGGATAATAGATGAAATGTATAAATTGCCACACAACCTTGCACAAATCTAGTATAAAAGAATATATATATATATTTTCAAATCAGTAAAATTCAGGAAGCTTATTCAAGCTACAGAATACTGTGGTCAGGAAGAGTCATTACTTTTAATTCAAAAAAGGTGGAATAACTGCTTTACATGAAGCAAATAAAACAGTTAAGGAGACTGCTGATATCCCTACAACTGAATAAACAACTGCCCCCTAATCACTGGAACCTGCTGAGTTGAAGCACCATTCCCAAAGAAACGGTGACAAATAAACTGAATGATAACGATGTAAGGTCGTTTCCATTGGTGAAATCAGAAAGGTTTAGCAACTTTTGAATTAAAAGTCTCGCTGCAAGTAAAAAGAGACACCTGACAGAACACACAAAAGACCCTGAGCAAAAGTCTGCAGGTTGAACAGGACACGTTTACTGCACATACCTGCACTGGCAATCAGCTCTTTAGCCCGGCTGTGGGGACAGAAGACAAGCATATGAGACAGACGTAGACACTTCCAACATCATTTTACCAATCATCCATCACTCCCCGACTGCTGGACCAAAGGATGCATTAACGGAAGATTTTATTTCAATTGATTTTTTTTATAATTCACATGGGTGAACTTTGATAAGATCAGTGAGGTAAACTGTGTCACAATGTGGTGAATACTGTGAGTGACGGCAGTGTGGCTCACTTCTCCAGGCTGGGGGAGCGGGAAAGGAGGTTGGCTGAAGATGCTGCCTTCTTATCCAGATGTTTCCTCTGCCTCTCTGGATTACACAGTTTCTCACTGTTTCTACGAACCCTACAGCACCAGAGGAGACGAGACTCAGCATTCACACTCCAAATGTCCCCAGGCAGACAGAAATATACCACTGTAGACGCATGCAGAGCAACATGACAACATGAGCATGTAAAGAGAGAAGCAAGAAGTGTTTGCATCACAGTGTTTTGGACTGTTATCAGTCAGTTAAGCTAAATCACAGTGGCTTCAAGATACTTAGATTGAGTTAGTTGGATTAGAGCGTGCTGTATTAAAATTCTGAATCTAAATGAAAAGCAACAATCTCAGTTTCAATCCATAATTAATCTCTTATGTCAGGGTTTGACACGTTTCCTAGACACGCCAGTGACTCACATATCTGCCATCTTTTGGCTTCACAACCCCAGAAAGTCCCACTTCCTAAATCACAGCAGTAAAAACGGCACTTGTGTCAATTCAAGTAGAGTATAAATGTCTCATCATCACACTGAAGTCCACCATTCAAATAATATCCAATTCCCTTTCTGGGTTCTGCGTACTTCCTTGCCATAAAAGCATTTAAAACCACCTCTGCTGTCATTGCATGACTCCTTGGGTGTCTCAGACACTGAAGGGTCAATTCCTAAATTGTTACATGTAAAACTCTGGAGGAAATTTAGATTACAGTAAATGGCTACACGAGTTAAAGATAATTTGATATTTCTATCTTCTATAGTTCAAAATAGGAATTACATAAAGTGAGGTCAGCCTTGTATAAACTATCAAACTACAACACATTTCTTTCATACTTTTATGTAGCCTTTATGAGTCTTTCAGCTCACGTTTGACCGACTTTCTGATGTTCTTCCAGTAAAAGCGTCTGGTTCAGTAAGATTCTGGGGGTTTTCTAGCATGAACTCCTCTTCTGATATACAATATGTTCACAGATTTTTAATGTTTAGATCAGAGGACTATGATGATCATGACAACACCCATCAGGTTGCAAAGTCTGAGGTGTCTTTTGGATTATCATTCTGTTGTTGTTTGTTAAACCTTGTGACTTCTCAGCCACCAGTTTCCAGTGAGGTGAAGTAACACATTAGGCACTGAGCACTCTTCTGCTGCCTCTTAGATACCTGCCAGATCTGGGCCACCGCCTTGCTGTGGACTTTTCATTCCTTCTAGCAAAGATTCCCTCTAGTCTCCCTCCTGAATCCTTATAACCACCACAGTTGCCTCTAGTCTCCCTCCTGAATCCTTATAACCACCACAGTTGCCTCTAGTCTGCCTCCTGAATCCTTATAACCACCACAGTTGCCTCTAGTCTGCCTCCTGAATCCTTGTAACCACATGAGCCTTCAACATTACTAGCAAGGAGACCAAACCTCAGCAGTGACTGAGACACTTCAGGCATTAGCAGAAAACAACTTAAAAACAAAACCACTCTGGCTCTGCATTTGCGGTATGATCTGAATGGCTCTTTTGTTTGTTTGTTTGTTAGCTTTTTTCATTCTTCTCTCCAGGCCTCTAATTACAGACTGCCATGGAAGCAAAGTGGAGCGAAGACAAACTGGAGTTTGTAACCCCTGTTTAGTCATCGTCCTCACCACTGCTGAGCATCATCTTCTAGCAGACCGAGAACCATTTCTTTTAAAGCTCATTTGTGTGGCCACAAATCAGTTTCAGCAGAAAGACTGGCCCGCTTTGCCACTGCTGGCATTCCCCTTTAGGCCCTATAAGCAGTGGAACATCCTCACTGGCCTGTCTGTCACACGTTCTGTCTTTTGGTTGACTACCAAACCCATGGCTCATCAGGAGACTTGAGTCTGTCACCAAACATGGCTCATCCCACACATCTAAGGTGAGAGTTGCTGACCTCTCCTGTATTTCTGTAATGCAGTATGGCAGGAACAGTGATGACACATCCAGGACTCTAACCAGCCAGGTTGCCTGCTTGTGGCATTTTCCGTTAGCAATAACCCTACCAAGTTTCTTTGTGGACAGCAGGACTGGTTTACTTCCTCCAGGTAGCAACTGCTTGGTAGAATCCTTTTTTTTTTTTTTTTAAAGAGAACCTTTCCCCTGTGCAGCAAGACATAGAGAGGGCTTCAGGGCTGCTTAATGGCAAACTTTGCAGCTGCCCTTCTACACAATCCATGAAGGTTTGATGGCTGCAACTACGCTTGGACAGCCACTGCCCGTCAGCCGTAACCATCAGGCTCGCAGCCAGTGGAAGTCCTTACTCTAAGGGTCAAATGTCACTTCCTGTCTGCCAGTCAAGACTGGTGGAATTTGAAATTGGCATGCAGCATCCATGGTCCATCACCTTGCAATGATAGCTTTCCTCATGTGCACGTCACATTTATGCATTATGTGAGAGCTTTAAAATGAATTAAACACCACACAAGTTTTCTCCACAAAAGGCTATTTCAAAAAGCCAAAAGGACTCCTGGGGCCTCCCATGGGAACCTTGCTAGGAAAACGCTTTGCTATGTTATTGCAATGGGACCTATTTATGTTTTACACGTCTAGCTTGATAGCTGATTATAGGATCAGATGCCCTATTCACACTGGACTAGTGTCACCTGAGTACCACTGTGATGTTAATGCTCCATGTTAGCATTATCATTATTAATATTGATAACATTATTTTGATAGCATTCATTCATGTCTGTGATGTGTAAAGTACGAATTCCAGCCCAAACGACCTACCCTATTTCAGCCAACACAGAGGTCATGGGATCATCTCAATCTCATCTCAGTAATTTAGTTATTTGTGGGAGGGATTATTTTATTTTTTCATTTCTGCTAGTTGCCTTTTCTTCCTTTTTCCTGGTGTGAATTAAGGCAGCTGCAGTGGATTATATAATCAATGATATTTCAGGAAAAGATTCAAGAAAGTTACCTATAATTTATGATGTATGGATTACATTTGTTGCAGATAACAGGCCTCCATAACACTGCAAAGGAAGCACTTGGTCCACTCTCCAAAGTCCTTTAGGTGGACTACAGGGCAGACCTAACAATTCTGCAGATACACTTTCACATTTGGATGGTTTTCTGCAAATGAACGTGGCTCATGCCACACCACAGTTAAACCCTGACCCTGAACCTGGCCCTGAACCTGGCCCTGAGCCTGAACCTGAACCTGAGCCTGAACCTGGCCCTGAACCTGGCCCTGAGCCTGAACCTGAGCCTGAACCTGGCCCTGAACCTGAGCCTGAGCCTGAACCTGAGCCTGAGCCTGAGCCTGAACCTGAACCTGAACCTGAACCTGAACCTGAGCCTGAGCCTGAGCCTGAACCTGAACCTGAACCTGAGCCTGGCCCTGAACCTGAGCCTGAACCTGAGCCTGAACCTGAGCCTGGCCCTGAACCTGAGCCTGAACCTGAGCCTGGCTCTGAGCCTGAACCTGAACCTGAGCCTGGCCCTGAGCCTGAACCTGGCCCTGAACCTGAACCTGAACCTGAACCTGAACCTGAACCTGAGCCTGGCCCTGAACCTGAGCCTGAGCCTGAGCCTGAACCTGAACCTGAACCTGATCGCTGATTCCGTCTGAATAGGCTATAAAAGAACAGATGTCAGGGTGTAATTTAATAATTACTGCAGGTCCCCAGGTAATACTAGTCCTGTGTGAATAGAGCATAGTCCGAGTTAGAATATTGATATTTAATTCAATTTGTTTTATTTTTTATTAAATTATGGAAGCTATCATTGTTTTTAAATGTGCTACATAAATAAAGCAGACTTGACGTGACTCATCAAACAACGTACGCAGTAAGATGTTGAATGCTGAGTGTTAACGAATGCACAGAGGCTTCGCTTCAGAGTCCAGAGGAGGCCATGACACTCTGCAGCTGTAATCCATCACAGATTAAACCCTCATGGAAGCTACAAGAAGAAGTGGAACAAAAGAAATCCTGCATGTCCAAGGGCTTTGCCCAGTAAACAAATGGAAAAGGGTTCCAGTATTCGTTCACGTCATGGACTGACTTGGTCGGGAGTGAAAACGACCGAGTCATGAGAAGTTCAACGTAAAACAATTCTGCAAAATCCAGCTGAATGACAGATCCTGTTTGGCACCGTGGAAACTGCACATCTTCATCATCTCATATTTTGTGAAGCAGACAAACAAACACAGACGCATCGTCAGGGCCACTACTGCACCCCACCACTCTAATATGTTTTTACAAATCCCATGAAAAAGAAAGCACCGAGACCAGCAGAGACCATGAGAATCCCCCCAGTCTGAGTCCACTCATTTCATGAAGGGATGTGGAGGAATCGAGGTGTGTTAGTTGATTCATTATTAAAAGTCATGCAATCAATCAAAAGGAAGGATGATTTTTCTTAAGCACAGTGGGGCGTGAGGCAAGACTACGCACAGCATCTTCTGTCCCTCCTGGATGGGGGACAGGGGCCCAGAGCGTGAGCCAAGGTTTTGCTCTGTACTTCTGAGGGAGGCTGGGGCAGAGCCTGGCTCCTCCAGAGAGCAGTTTCCATCTTGGAAGTCCTCCCTCTGAAGGCCTCTGACTGTGGTTGGCTGAATAGGCTCCTCCACTGATGATGCCCAACTCAGTTCCTTTTCTTGCTCTCCTCCTCCTTCGTCCTCCTCCTGGTCCTCATCTTCCTTCTCCATACCAGGGCCGCAGTGTACTTTGCCCTGATTTCCTTCACCCACAGACTGGCCTGGAGGGAGGGCGTCCTCAAGGTTCAGGCTCTGGGCACGATGCGAGAGGCGGAGCTTGTTCTGCACTGCGTCTTGTAACAGTAAGGTGGTCTCTGTCTGAGTTGATCTGTTCATCGTCAGAGGTCTGATCAGAAGGTCCTTGGACATTTGGACTCCTACGTGGCTGTGAGCACTGTTCTCAGAGCTGCCTGACAGTTGGCTAGACATGATTCAGAGGTTGAGAACAACACACAGGTCATATAGGGTGATTACAACAGTATGATTAGACTATTTCTGTTGCAGCGAGACAGGTGACTAATCATAAGGTAAAATGAGGCAAAAAGTGACACCACTTTATGCAAATAAAAGAGACATTTTCAGGCATATTTGTACTTTTATAGCGTATTATACATACAAACATAAGTGCATGGTGCATACTAAGAACTCTGTTTTCCTTGAGATCATCTCTTCATATGTCTGAGGAAAAAAAGTGATGAATTTCTATCTTACACAGCTCTAATCTAACAATATAGCTACTAAAATAATAGCAAAATGTTCCATGATTCCATGCACAGCTGAAGTAAACAGCATGGATAAGGCCTGAGGCCTTGGTGTCCATTTAAATTACCTAGTAGCAGTGGCAGGGTGACGGATCCCATCAGTGGAGGAGCTGGCAGAGAGCTTTCTACTGCTGGTGCAATCATCTGAGCAACACACTTGGTTCAACACCCTGGCAGCTCCTGGGCTCACTGAGGACAAGAAAATAGATCATTACTTATCCTCTGTGGCACTTTTTAAAGCCAGCTGTTTCTCCCGTAAACAGATGAAAGAATTCAACAAAGGACTTCTTCTGTCTGCCTACCTGCTATCAGCTGCTGCTTCAGTAGAGGGATCAGCTGATCGTGGACACGTATCCTTCGGAGAGCATCAGCCAGAGAGGATTTCAGCAACGTGATCTCATCCTCCTGTGCCTGCAGACGCACCTCCATCAAGGAAGTCCTGTCTGGGTAATCAGCACCACTGTCTGCTGACGCATCGTCTGCACAGAGAGCAGAAGGGTCAGGACAACCCAGGACAATAGAGGGGACAACCAGGCCAATAGAGGGGACAACCAGGCCAAGAGAGGAGACAACCAGGCCAAGAGAGGAGACAACCAGGCTCAGAGAGGAGACAACCAGGCCAAGAGAGGAGACAACCAGGCTCAGAGAGGAGACAACCACGCTCAGAAAGGAGACAACCAGGCTCAGAGAGGAGACAACCAGGCCAAGAGAGGAGACAACCAGGCTCAGAGAGGAGACAACCATCCTCAGAGAGGAGACAACCATCCTCAGAGAGGAGACAACCCAGGCTCAGAGAGGAGACAACCCAGGCTCAGAGAGGAGACAACCAGGCCAAGAGAGGAGACAACCAGACCAAGAGAGGAGACAACCAGGCCAAGAGAGGAGACAACCCAGACTCAGAGACGAGACAACCCAGGCCAAGAGAGGAGACAACCAGGCCAAGAGAGGAGACAACCCAGGCCAAGAGAGGAGACAACCAGGCCAAGAGAGGAGACAACCCAGCCAAGAGAGGAGATAACCATCGTCAGAGAGGAGACAACCCAGGCTCAGAGAGGAGACAACCCAGGCCAAGAGAGGAGACAACCCAGGCCAAGAGAGGAGACAACCATCGTCAGAGAGGAGACAACCCAGGCTCAGAGAGGAGACAACCAGGCCAAGAGAGGACACAACCAGGCCAAGGGAGGAGACAACCAGGCTCAGAGAGGAGACAACCAGGCCAAGAGAGGAGACAGCCAGGCCCAGAGAGGAGACAACCCAGGCCAGGAGAGGAGACAGCCAGGCCCAGAGAGGAGACAACCAGGCTCAGCGAGGGGGACGTATCATTAAAGTCCTGAACTGAATGTGTCAGCGACATTGAAC
The DNA here is from genome assembly GCA_037176975.1 of Arrhamphus sclerolepis. Lineage (NCBI taxonomy): Eukaryota > Metazoa > Chordata > Actinopteri > Beloniformes > Hemiramphidae > Arrhamphus > Arrhamphus sclerolepis. The sequence goes on from JBAMYA010070795.1 coordinate 19,898, forward strand.
TTACAGCTACTGAGAGGAAGCACAGATCACTGGAATCTGCAGTTATTCGTAGCTAATGATGCTTTTTTATCATTTCCATGGTGATAATCACAGATCGCTGTGATTGGTTCATTCAGAGTAATGACTATGTTGGTACTTTTCCTTTCAGCTGTTCCCTTCTCAGGCCTCCACAGCAGATCTTCCATCTCCATCTAACCCTATCTTCTGCATCTTCTTCTCTCACCTTCATGTCCTCTTTCTCTCCGTCCATAAATCTCATCTCTGGTCTTCCTCTAGACCTCCTGCCTGGCAGCTCCAACCTCATCATCCTGCTACAGATATCTCCATCATCCCTCCTCTGTTCATGTCCAAACCATCTCAGTCAGTCCTCTCTGACTTTCTCTCCAGAACATCTAACATGTCCTGTCCCTCTGATGTCCTCATCCCTGATTCTGTCCATCCTCATCACTCCCAAAGAGAAGCTCTGCTACCTCCAACTCTGCCTCCTGTCTTTCCTTCAGGTCCAAGCTCTCTAAACCAGACATGATGTTGTATGATTTAGAGTGGCAGGTCTCACCACCTTTCTTTTCATTCTTGCTGATACTCTTTTATCACACCTGACACCTGCACATGCTTCTTCACCTCTTTTCTACTCTCCTTGTTGCTCTGAGCTTCTGACCCATAACTACTTAAAATCCTCCACCTTCTTCATCTCTGCTCCCTGCAGCCTCACAGTTCCTCTTTGGTTCCTCTAATTCACACTCGTGTTCTGTCTTGCATTCCTGTCTTTTCCAGGACATACCTCCACCTCCATCAGGGGTCCGTTCCACAAAGCGGGTTATGTGGAAACTCTGAGTATGTTGAACCAGAACTCAGTGAAACTCTGATCTTGTTTCACAAAGTGAGGTTTCTGACCTCTGAGCCAGAGTCAGCTGAACCGGTTTCACAGACTGAGGTAACTGATTCTGAGTCTGTTACCATGGCAACTGACTCTCTGAACTAAATCTGGTCAGCAGCAGGTGGTGTTGATTTTGTAATAAGAGTAAAAAATACAGAAGTACGGAAATTTAGATTTTTACTTTTAACCAGAAGGTGTGTTGCATCACAGCAAAAAGTTCTGGCAGATTCGCCAGCTTTACTGAACGCATTTACAATGGTAAATAACCACGTTTCTGTCCAAAAGAAAAGCTAACTTTACCTAAATTGAAAGAATTAAGCAAACAAATTTTTAATGATGAAGAGGAAAATTTAAGAACTCCAACAGCTGCTGGCTCCAGTTCTTCAGCTGTTGGCTTCATCTGTTCCCAAGGAAGAGGGAACCATGATGTAACTGAAAGAGCGTCAGTCAGAAAATGATGCACAAAACAGGGTGAAAATATCGTCTTTCCACCCGCTTGATATACTAAATAATCTCATTAATTGCATGGAACCTTCAGTTGCAAAGCCATAATCCCATTACTGTACGACTGCACCCATCATCACTGCGAAGAATTACTCGTAAATGAGAAAAAAAATCCAGTAGGAATATTCCCTCCACCTCCAAGCTGAAACAGCTCCAGGTATTTTGCAACATTAGTGATGATGAAATGACTGTCTTCCAGTGAAACCAACAGTCATAAGAGAACGTCCTTCAAGGCAGCAGTGAGTCACCCTCTTGGCATGTCCATGCTCGCATACTCTGGATACTTTTGCAACACTTACAGTTGCAAGTAGAAGTTTACATGTCACTGTCTGACATTAAATCAGTGTCAACATTTCCTGTTTTAGCTGCTAAATGTCAAAATAACTAGAATTATCACTTCAAACTTGAACGTTTTCAAACACAGAGATTTTTGTACCCTTAAACTATTTAGGAAAGTCCAGCTGAGCACATCTGGGTTAATTATTAATTAATTGTGGATGGACTTTAAGGCACAGCTCAAGCACACTGCTTCCTTGTGTGAAGAAATCAGAAAGAGAACTGTTGGACCTCCACACATCTGGTTCATCATTGGCTACAATCTCCAGATGCCTGACGATAACACCTTCATCTGTTCAGTTCAGGACAGCAACATGGACATGTCCTGTCTTCACACAGCTCAGGAAGGAGACAGTTCTGTGTGAAATGATTTGGTGTGGCATGTTTGCATCGAGCCCAGAACAAACGCAAAACCACTTGTGAAGATGCTGGCCACTCAGTGAGGAATAAGGCGCGACGCAAAAAGCAATGTAAAAAAAGACAAGCTGGATTACAGGGAGACAGGGAGACATGTCCTGTGGGCTCATGGAACTAAAACTGAGCTGTCTGGCCACAATGACCATTGTTAGATTTGGAGGAAAATTGGAGAAACCTGAGCGCCATCAGGGGGAGCAGCATCATGTTGTCTCCGTGTTTTCCTGCAGGGGGGACAGTTGGCATCATGAGGACGTCATGAGAAATACTGAAGCAACACCAAGACACCAGCCAGGAAGTTAAAGCTTCAGCACAAACGGATGCTGACCACATCCCACTGCCAAAGTAGTCACAAAGTGGTTTAAGGGGCCCGCAGGTAAATGGGGCTCTGGTTCGAAGACTGCCATCAAAATGCCATGCTGCTTTCTATGTGGGTCTCGTGTGTTTAAAAAAACTACCTTTCTGATTGGACCGTCCCTGAACCAACTGAAAGACCGTGCAGCCTGAACTAAACAGAACAGACGTCTGAGCAGCACACAGGTAGCAAACGCTTTCAATCCACTGCTGCAGCTGTAAGACTAGATCATCATGTGACTGACGACGACTGACCACCTCTGATCTTAATGTCAGCGTGAAGCGAAATGTTTTATTTGTGAGTTCCCTGCTGGTGTAAGTGGAGTTGCACCGGCAGCGGCACATAATATTAACATTAATTAATTAATTACCGTCACCATGAGCTTGGAAATCTCAGGGTGGCTCCACCGTGGCTTTACACCACCGCGGTGTGCCTTTTCACCCCTACGACTGACAACGTTATTCATGGAAATTTAAAAACCATCTTAAGTGACGGGACCTGTCCAGGTGGACCCCTGCCTTCAACCGCAGAGAGCTGGGATGGGCTCCAGCAGACCCCTGCAGACCCTGCACTGGAAAGAGCGGGTATAGATGATGGATGGATTAAGTGACGGATAAATACAAAAACGTCCCAACATTTTGTTGTCACAATTTGAGCCTGATGAATCCTGACATTGTCATCTGTGTCGTCAGGGAAGAAAACGTCCACTGATGAACCTGCTCATCCAGCTGCAGCAACCTCCACAGGCATGCTGGGAGCATCACTTCATCCTCTGATGATCAGAGTAGATCTGGACCCACCACGTGACCTTCTTCCAGTGCTCCAGAGTCCAGTCTTTGTGTTCTTGAGTAAACTGAAGCTGTTTTTTCTGTTGATCCTCACTGATCAGCGGTTTTCTTAAAGCTACACAGCAGTTCAGTCCCAGTCCTGCCAGTTCTCTTCACAGTATGCATTATTACTTTCACTTTCACTATGTTCTACCACGGTTCTACTGTTTCTGCTGTTTTAAGATTGGATTTTGCCAACATTTAAGTGATCAATCATTCGAGATCTTTTCTACTTCAAACATGATGCTTCTCCACTATCCTTCCAGTTTTTAATAACGCGTTGGACTCTTATTAACCCTGTTTTAGCAGGAATCTCCTTAGATGTTTTCTTCTCTCCATGTATGCCAATAATTTGACCCTTCTGAAGCAGATTAACACCTTTCTCACGACCACAGGATGTCTTCTGACAAACTCGCTGCATCAGTTAGGGTTAAATAACTTGTTTTCAGCTGAGGAAAGCACACCAAACAGAGAGTTGGTGTGGTTTCCTCTTGGTTGCCTCAACAGGATTGGGCAGCTTACTTCAACCTGCAGCTGCTCTTTGCACTTCAGATCAAACTGTTTAAAAATGTATGCATAGTCTGCATACAACATATGTCAGTGTTTGTGCAACATGCATTTACAGACAAATGTCAGACTTAGCAAGACTGGAGCAACAACTGCATGATTCTTGTTAGTGTGTAGTTTATCATGGGAAAAGCTGTGTTTGTGGTGAGACCATGACTGCCAATTCAGAGGTACCACACCCACTGCTGCTGTAAAAGGGCATAAGCTCTGATTTTAGCAGTGGGATACTGTACTTAGATTGGTTTTCATGGATGGGATGAATGGGAAACTTTATTTGACGGTTTTACTGATCATAAAAATAGCAATGCAGAGGTTTAAAACAGGATTATCTTGAAGGCCAAAACAAAAAATGATCTGCATGCAAATGCATTATGAATGTCTCATCTTTAGAGGACGCATCTTTTTCTATTACTATAAGTGCAACATGTGTGAGTGTGTATTAGCTCATCTGATGTTAGTACTTATACTTCCTCTTGATACATCTAACTTCCTTGGGTCCTTGAAATACTATAAAACAAAACGTAGTAGTATCTTTATTAATAAATACAAGGAGTCAGATTGGCATGAACTCTTTTTATCTTGGGCTTTGAATTGTTTATTTATTTATTCTTTGAATTTAGTTTCTTGTTGGGAACATGTACTGAAAACATGCACAACCTCAGGCAGAGTAAAGATCTGAACCAGATTACAGCTATTCAAGCTGATTTTCATCTCCAGTCCCTGAAAGAAATAAAAGGGAAACATCTAAAACATGCAGGACAGTGTGTCCTGAGGACCAGGCTTGAAGAACACTGCTTTAAAGCATTCTCACTATTGTTTTCCTGTTTCTCTTATCTATTATTATCTATTCTGTACATTTTTCTACGTTTAACTCTTTCAAAATTCTTCAACCGATTTCAACAATTAAGGTGTCAAATCGTTCAGCTTCTTCTGGAGATTGAGGTCTTAAAATATTTTAAACTTTTTTAAATACTCAGCTTTTTGTGATTTTTCTCTCTCATTGAAATGAATATGGAATCCTTCAAATCCTTCAAAAACGTCCAGCTCTTTCAAAGCTTTCTACTCCAGCAGACATTCAGCTAGAGACACCATTCAATGTTTAAACGGGTCTCAAGACTTTCAGCTATCATCCAATATTTCCGCACTTCAAAATATTAAGCAGTTTTTAAAATAACAGTTTTAAAATTTTTACTTCTTCCAGATTTCACAAAGCATCCTTTGATGCCAAACATGGCATCAAAGGGTCATGTGACACGCCAACTCCTTCAGCAAATTTCATTATTCAAAAAAATCCTCAAACTCCTTCAGCTTAATTCCACATCCTTCAACTTTCATATACAAATTATACCTTAAATCGTAAGCAAATTTGTCCTCTTTCAGCTAATGTAATTACCAAAGCAGTTCAACTTTTAGAATTCGAGCTACGACCTTCAGAGTCAGAGAAGTTTTCAAATCACTCCATTAACCACAATGTTGTGGTCCAGAACTCTTCTCTGAGCTTCAGTTAGAGCAGTCACCCACCCACTACCCCGTTAATTCTGTGTCTGCCCCTGGACCATCCAGACCAGTAAACACATCCAAATCTACAAAATCTGAATCTAATAATGGAAATAATCCAACTCCTTATAATCTACCTCCAATAAAAACTAATAACTTGACAGAAGACAGAAACATG
>JBAMYA010070814.1:0-25443 GCA_037176975.1 Arrhamphus sclerolepis
TACACACACAAATGTTTGTATGGCTGAGAACAGAGAAACCAAGTGAGGAAACACCATCACAGGAGTCATCTGCACCAATTAACTGATTAGCCGATTCAAACAACTGCTGATACCATCTAGACTACAATGTTACGGCTCTGTCATTGTTGTGTTAAAACTTCTCAAGAGACTCTCTACAAGGATTAACTGATCTGATTGGCTCCACAGGACGTTTGAGCAAAATTAATTAGCTTAAATTGAGGTTAGCAAAACGGATCTGCTGAACAAATTCAAATTTGCTAGAGTCTACGTTGTCTAGATTTCTAGACTTATTCATTGCCCCTCTGTATGAAGTCCTGAGGTGCACTTTTCTGGCTTGCAGTAATCTGAATGATCAGCAGTCTCAGCTGAATATGAAATGGGCCTTCTGGGTGGAATAAACATATTAGCTGGTTAAAAAGCTGGTCAAGGTGCACATGCAATGCATTTTTAAAGAATATCAATTTAAAAAAAATATGTATACATGTATTAGTTTCAAAGGTCAAAGTTATCAAAGGGAGAACGTTAACCGTTCAGTAGGCAGCAATAGCAATAGGCTTGTATTGCTTCAAAGTTTTTGATTTGCAAACTATTTTTTTTCATCAGTTTTAAAGTCTAACTAAAACATGTACAATCTCCTTTTTGCAAATTTTGAAGGTGGTGGTAACATAGCATGAGAAAGAAAAGAAGAAAAAGCGTGTACTTAGTCCTCAGTCACCAGTACATGCTCATTCCGTTTGCTGTGAAAAATTATTCTTTGTGGCTTTCCTGAAAGTTCATCAAGTTCCCCCACTGTATTTCTAGTGCTGAACAATCTGTTCCTATCAAAATATGCATATTTAAAAGCTCAATTTATATCTATAATGCCCACAAATGACAAACGACCAACAGCTGTTTATCATTAGTGCTGAATTGTGGGAAGAACAGTATTGCAGCGTTAAAAAGATAAAATGATTTTGATTCTCTCTGGTGGACTAAGAAGGGGGTGGTACCTGAAGGGGGTGGTGAGTTTAAGGAACAAGCTGAGCAATCCTGTTTGTGCGCTGAAAAGCTACCCTGTAGTGCATTATGCATCAGATAATTAAAGATATACTTGGGCTTATCTAATACTGATGCCTGATAATTAAGGGATCACTTCTTTGAGAGGATGTCTACCCCTGTCTATACTCTCATACTTTGATCTTTCAATTTCTCATCCTGACACACATTTAAGCAGTGTTGCACACACATGCACGGACACCTGAACATCTGACTTATGCACTAAATTAAGTCTGTGTAGCTTAATGAAGATTCTCGTGCACGCGCTGCAAGTGCTGTAATGTGGCTTTTGGATGCCGGGACCCAAGAAAAAAAATTCTCATGGGAGACATCATTAACAGCTAATTGATTTCATTTGTGGTATTATGAGACTGAAAGCGTACAAATTTGCTGTGAAGAGGCTTAGGCTGAACCATTTGTATCTGTCAGTAGATTACTGGTGAGAAATGAATGGCACATTTCCAGTAGGGGGTGGGAATAATGGATGTGGATACAGCCCAAGATATGATGGTGTTTGACAAAGGAAGAGGGATTCACTGCTCTTTCTTCCTGCCTCCATAATACTCCATCTAACCACTGCTTCATTCTCTTTGAATCCCAGACTAATTGAATTAGAGCTGACAGATTAGAGTCTATAAGGCACAGTGACAGTCTCTAGACCTCATCATCTCTGCCACTGTGAGACCTTGGTGAGCTGGTGGGGGTGTGGGGGGATAACAGTAATAATCACTGAAAGAATATAAATAAGTGATTCATAAAATTACAGTAGAGAATAGAATAATCAGCATCACTAAGAGGGAAGAAATTTAAACTGCTTTCAAGGACACAATAGTCTAGTAATCTCGACTCAAATAGAAAATGAAAAGCATCCCAACACAGAGCAAACAATTGCTCCATTATGTAGTTCAACAAAGACCAGGAGATGTTGCACGGACGGTCATCTGTGCAAGATGCCAGTGAAGCAGTGGTTTAATAGCCAGGACTGTGATTTATTAGCCCGTTAGGCTCCATCATAAAGCAGTCCAGCGGATGAACAGGAGCAGTAGATATGTTGAGCCCTGCTGGCCTCTGTGTGAATAGAAAAAAACGACCTTGGACACGTAAATCTCCCACGACAAAGCCACAACGTGTCATCATGCAGTCTCTCTGGCCGCTGGCCTTCAGGCAGCACTGCACTGTGGTCGTTCATACAAGTACATTGACTGGGAGGCGGTACAGAAGTAGATTCCCTCAATTAAACAGCTTTCTTCCGAGGAGGACCAGCGTGTTAACCGTCTGTTAACTGGGGTGGATTCACTCCTTTAAGATGCTGTTGATGCAAGGACTGCCACTAATGTGCTCCCTACCTCCACTGTGCCCTCTCACAGTTCAGCAGCAGAAAATCCAGCTGTCAAATATATGTTGCCCTGGCAACCATCTCTCTGGCAACTAGAGCAGCAGCCGCCCTGACAGGGCGTTTGCAGCAAAAAACAAACAACACTTCATGGTTTAAAAGAAAAAGGAATAAAAAGAGAGAAGATGAATGACAGACATAAAATAACAGCCTTTTATGTGCGTTCCTCCTAGGTGAGACAGATTATTATTTGTTTTTCACCATCATTCCCACGAGTTTTATCAGCAGTTCAAACTATTCTTATTATTTACATGGAAACTATGGTGACGCTGTACAAAACACGATGAGGATTAATGGTTAAGGTAAGAAATAAAACCAAACAATAAAATCACTGGCCAGAATATCTGTGGTGAGAACAACCTCAACTTCTAACACCAACTTCTAATGTTTTTTTTTCTTCCCCTTTCCCCCCTATTCCTTTGGTTCTCTAAGTTGCATTTTTTTCAGTGTCTACAGATTTCCAGTATATTTTGGCTAATCGTTGATACCTAGGCTATATGAAGATAATTTCATCATCTGCTTGTAGAGAAGTTATACCTCCTCTCTGGAACTGATATATGTCCATCAAGACAAAATGAAATTCTTTGGGGGAAACAACAACAATATATGTTAAGAAAATCAATTTTAGGTAAGGCATATGAGCACAAAAAATGAAAGGTAATGCTTTTAATGCAAGAACTCTGTTTCAAGTAGATAAATGGAAACAGATATTTTGATATTGTGACAGCATATCTGGACAACTAACATCAAAGTCGGGCTTGAAAGTAAGTGAAATATTCTCATTTATGAGAAGAATCATATCTCATATCGTTTAATCATATCATTAAAAACGTTGTAGTTCTTAGTTAAAAAGCACACAGAGATGAAACTGATTGAAACAAAAGCTGTTTTACAAACATAAGCAAAAATGAAGAGAAACATACAATTATCTTGACATTAAATATTTTATCATTTATTAGTTTATTCCTAGCCTTCTTTCATAGGAAGTATGTTCCAAATGCAACACCCCCATCACCCAAAAAAAAACAAAAAAAAACACACACACATGGCTTTATTCCAAATAATATCCTTCAGTATCAAATTCTAGGGGTTTTTTTGGGGGGGGGGTTTAAGTATTTGCTTTGACAGTTTTTCTTTTTTAATAGTGAACCTTCTGTTAGAAAGTAAGGCAGATAAAACTATGGTGTTGTGAGCTGTGAGTTGAAATATGGCAGTAGCTTAACCATAATTCAATTGGCCTGGCAGAACATATCCATCTTCCTGTCCACTGCCAATCCTTCCCATGCACTTCATCTCAGTGTGGGGTTGTTAAATGGTCATATCCCTGCCTATCTTGTCGTCAGCCTCGAGCTGTCGCCACCTTAGAAATGAGCCATTTACTTACAGGCAGAGTAATGAGAACTCTGCCCCGGCTGCAAGGCCGGTCGCCATTAGGGCTCTACAGACCACTGGTGCACTATTAACCATTTGCACAGACAGCACCTCAACTATTTCCATTTTGTGGGTTCAGACAGGATCTTTGCACTTTAACAAGCTACAATAAGAAATGAAGAACCTGCCAAAATCCCCTGAGATGCTCCAAACATCTCACAAGCTGAGTGCTCCTGAAACTGTGTAAAAACAGTTTAAAATTTAGGCCAAGGAGAGAGGACTGGTGGTGGAAAAAAGGGGTGTAGAAATGAACTCCCATACCTGTGCTCACTACTTTGACTCAGTGAATTGTTGAGGAGCCAGGATGTGGAAATTTGAAGCTCCACGACAACATTTGTTGGTAATTACAGGAGAGGAGCAGAAAAGTGTTGAAATAAAGGACTTTGCTTTAAAATGGGTCATGAGCTGTGACATTTTAAGAGCCACGACTAAATTAGATCTCATATTTGCAGCACAAGCATGCCTACAAGTGCTTTCTTAATCACATTACACGCTAGCTTGATCTTATCACACAGATGGTCAGGAGGTGAAGACAACAGCCGTAATCTCGGGCTCAGCAGTTTGCACGCATCCAAGGAATTTAAATTCATCTAAAGCATTTTCCCCTACATGTTCTGCTTTTAAAGGCTGTTTTTTGTTATCTACTTTTCTCCATTTTGGCAGGATTGGTGCCAATTTGTTGCAATTTGTAGCAAAAGAACCAAATGCTACTGAATACTCCATGCCAGATATTACAGATGCAGCTGCTGAAAGAAAAATAATGGCAACCTTGAAAATGCATACCTCCAGGGATGAGATGTCAGGTGTGTTTTTGCGACAGCTTGTTACTGCTTCCATTTTTTTTCTTTGTTGCAAGGTGTTGATATCTTCAACAGGTAGTTATGTCGCAAATTAGAGTGTAGTCAAACACTGTCTATTTACTCAGTCTGTTTCTTATCTGTTCTCCTGAAAAAAACGACAACACTTGAAGATAAGCAAGCTCATTTTTCCAGCTGCGGTATTTCAGACACCTGAAGCATGAAATATAGGCTAAAGGTCCGTCATGAATAATTATTTTAATGAATGCACAACAAGACTGGGAAATTACGAGACTTTTGACTTGCCTGCAAAAATATTAAAGAAATGGTGCACACATTCATGCACATATCATGTCTAAAAAGAAGCAGAAAAATAAATAAATCACTGTATGGGTAAAAGATGCACATGCAACTACTTCAACTGTGGTGGAAATTTTTGCAGCTCCATGTTTGATGACTTTTATTTAATTTTACCTGATTATATAAAAGCAATCGAGGCTGCACAATGATCTGGATAGTAGCACAGCTGCCTTACATCAAGATGGCATGCAAACATGCAGATTTAATTGTTATCGACTTGTCAGCATTTTTTTTCCTCGGGGCAATTCCTCCCAAAGTCCAAAAACATAAATGTTAGGGTACTTGGTGATTTTAAAATGTAAGCGTGAATTTGAGAATCCATTAATGTCTTGTTTGTTTCTGCATGACCATGTAATGGACTGTATTATGTGTACCCTGCTCCAGCTCCCTCCAATCCCAAAGAGAACTAAGCCAGCGTAGAAAACAGAAGAATAAAGAGATGGAAAGATCTATCAGTAAGAAAGTTTACAAAAACTAGCTATAAAAATGGAGTGCTCCCCAATAATAATTCCTTTTCCTCTGCATCATTCAACATTTAACAAGGTCGACTGCTTGTTACATCATCTGTTCTCAAGTCAAAGCATGATTCCGACCCCTGAGTTTAAAACATGATCAGAGGTTTTGGCCCCTGGATTTGCAGCTTCCTTTCCAAATGTATTACAGCTTCAGTTTCTGTGAAGAATGCTGAGTGAAGGAGGAAGTGTTGCTAAGCAGCCTCACAGAATAACTCATGTATGATTCAAACAATTACTTTTCATAACCTTTCATGACATGCTGCCAACACTGTGTTGGATCTGTTGGATTCTGATTATCAGACATATAAATATGCATAACCTCTGAGCTTTCATGAGCATACAGAGTGACAAATAACATGACAGAGCGCATGGACTCTCAGTATTTTGAGTTTAGACTAATATATAACACATATTTATACTCCCACACGCAAAGCTGGAACAATATGTAAAATGTCCATCCATCCATCCATTATCTATACCTGCTATGTCCTGTGCAGGGTCACGGGGGTCTGCTGGAGCCCATCCCAGCTCACTTCGGGCGAAAGGCAGGGGTACACCCTGGACAGGTCGCCAGTCCATCGCAGGGCCACATTATGTAAAATGTAAGTTAAAAAAAAGTAATTATTTGTGAATCTCATAAACCCATATTTTATTTCCAAAATAGCATATAGAACATATCAGATACTGAGACCAGCCCTACCATTTCATTTTGAATATTGGCTCATTTGAACTTGGACAGAATAAGCACATCTCAAAAAAGTTGGAACAGGGTGATGTTTACTGTTGTGCATCATCTCCTCTTCTTTTAGCAGCTGTCTGTAAACATCTGGGAATTGAGGAGACCAGATGCTGAAGGACCAGTTGCTGTCCTTCAACCTCTCTGTCCCATCTTCCTCCTCTTGTCTTCCTTTACCTGGCTGGCTTTCAGCAGGAAGGTCCCCCAATGAGTCAGGTCCTGTTCAAGGTTTTTTCCCAGAGGGAAGCTCTGGGAAGAAATTCTCATGCTCTGGGTTTCTGGGAAACACCTACAGAGAACGTGTTGGAACAGACAATATTGTTCCTTTTTTGTCTGATGCAGAATTCTAGCTGCTCAGCAGTCCTGCACCTTGTTGCTGGATATTTCGTTGAAATGATGAACCATACGTTTTCTTCTGGTGAAAAGTCTGGACTGCAGGACAGTTCATCACCTGGACTCCACTTTTCTGAAGCCATGTTGTTGGATGGATGTAGCATATGGTTCAGCATTGCCTTGCTGAAATATGCAAGGTCTTCTCTGAAAGGAACGCTGTCTGGATGGAAGCTGATGTTGCTCTAAAACCTTCATGGACTTTTCGCATTGATGGAGGCTTTTCAGATGTGGAAGCTGCCCACACCGTAGATAATAATCAGAGATGCACTCTTTTAAAACTGCCTGCTGATAAAAAGCCAGATGGTCCAGATCATTTTAAATTAGCTTTAGTCTAGAGAAGATGACGGAATATCTGGATGGTGTTCTCATACAGTTTCTTCTTTGCATTATACAGCTTTAACTTGCATTTGTGGATTGTACTGCACACAGACAGTGATTTCTGGAGGTGTTCCCGAGTCCATACAGTGATGTCCTGGAGAGAATCTTGTCTGTCGTAATGCAGTGCCACATGAGGGCTCGGAGATCACAAACATCCAGTTTCGTCCTGTTCCAACATTTTTTTAGATGTGTTGCTGCCATCAAAGTCAAACTAAGTTAATATTCTCCATGAAATAGTAACAACATTTGATATGTTCAATATGTTTTACTGGGAATAAAATGTGGGTTTATGAGATCTGTAAATAATTGCATTTTGTTTTGTGTCCTAATTTTTTGGGGTTGTAAAATATAAGATCTCTGGGATCGAGGAAAGCAATATAACTACCTTTGTTTTTAGGTGTAAGACCTTCACTAGCACCTCCTGACCAGTCATTTCCACATCAGTCTGCCTGTTAGCTCTGAGTATCCCAGCTGTTTCACCATCCACCAGTCAATCCCTTACACCGCAGACTGGTAATCACTCGTATCACATAAATGCATGCTTCTCCACTTACACATAGCCAAATTACTATGTGGAAGTTGGGCCAATCACCACTATCAGCCAGATTTCTCTGCCATAACTCTGGCAGCAAAAACCCTGAGAAGCAAAGCAATCAAACCCCAACTTCTGCCAAATTACAGACATCTGCCACGTCGCCTCCCTGTGCTGAACATGACAAACCCACTGCCACCGCCACTCTAGAGATCCAACAACTGGTACTGTGCTCGAACAATAGTTTTACTCCTTCTTTCTATACTGCAATCATCAGAGTCCCTGAAAGGCAAATTACAAACTCAGCACATATAAATTCCTTTATCCTTCCACTGCTGGCTGTCACATTTTGTTTCAGTCAGGTAGTGTTGAGGCCATTCAATGTGTATCTTACCTCTGCTCATCAATCAAAGCTCCACAGAGGTAACGATATAAATTACTGCCAACATGCTCTCTTCAAGCCTTTGGGCTAGAAAATCTGAAGAGAAGAAAGAAAGGCACTGTTCTGTTCAGAAAAGTGGTTGGTAGTAAGAAAGACCACTGAATCAGGAATTAATGTAACCAAAACCACAAAACATCCAGAAAAAAGCATCCCACCTGAGGGGAGAGAATACTTAAGTGCCATTCATGAGAAACCCACTAACCAATCACTTCTCTAAACATGAAGAAGGCAGATGACAGTCAGCTGTTCTCTCAGTTATCCCCAACAATAACTCAACCCGCTCCTGACGTCCGCTCTTCCTGAGTTTTCTGCGATATCATGTTTGCTGATTTGAGACGCTAAAATTCTTTATCTTGCATATTGTCTGGATGTGGGTTTCCTCCAGTTTATCTGTCATTTGGATTATTGCTGGAATGTTGCCCCATGGCAACGTTGCTGTGTCAGTGGTGTACAGCTAATTATTTCTACATTAATGTGCCGTTGAATGCATCTCTGAGACTGTGATGCCCGCTGACCCTGCTCACACGTGACTACTGTTGTTCCTGCATTCTGCAAGAATGTTGCTGTGCTTTGCCATAGGTGTGTTTTATTTTAGTTTGCTTTGCCTGTTTGAGTGTGTAAAGTGCATGAACTGCAAATGTGTTTTTAGTTTCTACATTGTTTACTGAATATTTTGTAACCAGTATATGATTCACAATGTGAATATTGTTCTGTGATCCAGCATCTTATGTTGTTTCACCACTGCAGGAGACCTTTTGTTATTGCGACTGATCTCCAGTGTGCTTTAATATTTAGTTTACTACAACAAGGTGCTTTTTGTTTAGCTTCAGTAAATTAACTGTTTACTTTGCAGCTGAAGCGCTGCAGCAGTGGTGGTTTGGCCTTCCATCATTGGTGGCTTCATACCATTTCTAACAGTATGATGCCTCAGTTTGATGCAAGCAGTGACTACAGAGAAGTTGGTTAACCTGCCTCGCTGCTGGCATGCCTCCGCAACAATTTTAGAATCTTTTTAAAATTTCTAATTTAAATGGTTTTAAAACAGATTATAAATTCAAAATTGGTGATAGATGTCTACTGCAAACTTCCTTTAAAGCAGCGAATTGAACAACACTTCATTATTCCACAAAGGGAAATTTAATTGTATACTGAGAAAAAAAAGAAAGAAAAAGTGTAGTCTTTGTAACCTGGCAACAACTAAGCTGATGATGTCACATGCAGCTTTGACAGGTTATACAGGTGAACTTTATCTGGAGGAAACGTGGCCAGAAACATCCACCAGTTTAACATCAGGAGTAGCTACAAAGATACTCCTTTACAGTTACATGCCCATTGCAGCAGATGTTAACAAGCACTGCAATCAGTTCATTAATTGGTCTTTTTGTTGTCTGCAGTCTGTCACACAGTATAGCCTGAAAGTTGGGTATATAGGCACTGGAGTCCAGAATGTTCCTCCATCCATCTTGACCTCATCAGTGCTCCTCTCCTACATATGCCAGTGGAACTTTCTCTCCATTTCAGACTATCCACACTTCCTCTTCATCTCATCTTCAACTGCTTGGATTTGACATCTTATTGTTGTACATTAATTGGTGTTTGGAAAGCTCAATAAGCTGCTTATATGTGTAAACAATATTTCTGTTATCATGGTAAAGCATTATATTTTGAAAAATGTCAGAATTAACAGAAGAGAAGCTTGAAGCAAAGCTGCCTTACCTTATCCACAGGTGTGCCTCAAATTAACTCAGATGTTGTCAATTTTGAGAAGCTTCCCAAAATATAAAATCATCATCTGGGCTTCCCCAAATTGTTTAGAAATCTGATTGCATGTAAACCTTTGACTTTGAAGACAGTCAAAGTGAAATTCTCTAAAGAACTCTCTCATTATTCTGGCGTATAAGAAACAGAAATAATTATGGTTATCCTAACTGACCTAAAACAAGGAAAGGTTCAGTCTGATTTAATGTCAAACAGTGAGGAAAAAAAGGGTTGGGTCTTTACATACAGTTCTGTAAATGTATTTTCAAAGTCACCTTTGTAACTGGAACTTTATTAATGCTACAAGCAAAGATGTAGATTGTCCAGTAAGGCTCTTCTACCTGGTGTTCTGGTATGTGTCAATAAATACTTAAAAAGAAGAATTTTGCAACATTTATACGATCATTCTTGAATCCTTGCAGACCTGTTCTGTCCAAGAAAAACAAACTGTCTAAACACAACACTATTTTACACTGGGTCTACTACTGCATCATGGATTTAGCACAAAACCAGTCCCCCTGGTTAGCAAATATTTATGTACATGATATTTAAATTAATTTTTATGATAACTACCAGTTACACTTACATAAAACCATGGCATGTGGTACAAGTTTCATACACTGTCACCTCCCTGCCAGCACAAAATGAAAGCTTCCAGATAAAATGTATGAACACTATACACAACACAAGGCAGCACTCATCACATACCTCCTGGCGGATTCACCCAAGGGGCACCATGATTGGCATTCATTAATGGTCACGCACTCAATTACCAGTCTCATTACAGGAACAGAGGGCAGGACGAGGCCTTGCTCTTTTCTGTGTTAATCCTGGCAAGAGTGCAAAAGCAGGTTGAGGAGAGTCCCGGGTATCGCTTTCAGGGTTGAGATTACAGCACTAATCCAATGTTTGTCTGACAGCAGCGCTGATCCCTTAATCCAGACTGATGCTTCCATGCCATAACTAGCCAGTCAGCCTGCCAGCAGTCTTAACAGCCATACCACACAAACACACAGCCCGGGATCTAGACACCAGCTGTTGAGCTCAGCTGTGTCAAAATGCTTGACAGTGTGTGCTTGTTTGTGTGGGTAAATAAATGCATACATACATTTATGCATACACAGATGGCCTGAGTGTGAAAAGCTGAAGATCATAAAGCATTAACATCAATAACAGCTTATAGCTGGGGTCTGAAGTTAAAGTCTGTGTTAAAAACTGTTACAAAGCAGATACACAGAGCTAAATTTAATTTTTATTTTTATTTTTTTAAAGTTAATGAATCTTAGCTTTTGTGCTGCAATATCAATTCAATTCAATTTATTTATATAAATAAATTGCACCAAATAAATATCACCAAAGGTTGGTTACCTGCTACCTGAAATTCTTTTAAAACATCAGTAGTAAATATTTATATTTATATTTATATATTATAATATTCTCCCATCACAACCAAAATATCAATTACCTATTGAAGTGATATTGTTCCAAAAACACAATGCAGTCATTGCAAGAGGCTAGCATAGTGATCAGATTTATGGCCACTTACTGACAATTTTAAAATAAAAAAGCTGATATTAATGGCATGAACAAGACTAATTATGGAATCAGAATGTTGGTTCAATTCATTTTAGATAAACTGCCAAGCCCTGTTTGGCAGTCCTGTTATAGCAATAGAGAATATCTTTTCCAGCATGTAAAATGAAAGTTGAATGCCACCCTCATTGCAGAGATCAGTTAATAGGAATGCTAATAAAGATTCCCCATTAGTGTTAAATTTAAAAGAAAGTATGTCCTAAATCTACGACTTAAACTGGATGTATTTTTATAGATTAAACTGCACATAAGTGTTCAAACATGTTATTAAAAGTGGCTCCCCTCTGACCACTTACACTGCTGAAATACAGCTTATACCTGAAGGGAATGATACTAATAACCAATTAATGTAATGTGGGACTGAAATGGAAAATCTTGCATGTACTACTTATGTAACAAGACAAAAAGAAAATTCTCACACACACACACACACACACGTGTGCATGTGGAGCACCATAAAATTCAGGTGAGTTTGCAGCTGTTTCCTAGTGAAAACCATATTTCAATCTATTTCTCCCACTGGGGATAGATAAAAGGAACAATTTTTTGGAGCCAAGATCATAACTCTCCATATTTATAGGAAGTATGCGAGTCTATAGACATAATAGGAGCAGAGCTGTTCTAAAGAGAAGGACATGTGAAGAAGTCTACAGAGAGGATGAAGCAGATCATCTAACCTGAGCAAACACCATGCAACCATGCGTCAGGGATTTGTATTCAGTAAACACTCTCATCATTTTTGTGTGTGACGTGTTTCTTCTTTTACCGACATAAAGTAAGGCTTTGCAATGTGTCCAAAAAATTAGATTTGGTATTTTCACAGCTATCTTATAATAATACAATACTGATAATGTTATAGGACACAGATTGCATTCTGACAACTGTTGACAGGTTTCAGCAGCTACCTGCTTCCATTCTGCCCAAACAAACCTTATTTCTATTGCTGTGAATTTCAAATCAAAACATTCTACTTACTTTTTTCCCCCATTTTTTATCATCAGGCAGTACAGAGAGTCAAGGACGTGACCAAACTGAGATGACACATTGTCCAGCTCTCATTAATTTACAAATGCAGCACTGATTTTAGCTGTATTTACGTGCAAAATGACTCCGATGCTATTATTTCTACATCAGCAGCTCACAGTCAGGCTGCAGCTTCTCTTTTTGCCAGCCAGATATGAGGGAGCAAAAAGAGAGGGTCTGCTCTGGCGACAATCTTAAATCGAATGCTACATTTATTATTATCATTATTAATAATAATAATAATAATAAATCCATTCACAGTTAAAATAAGAAAGAAAAAAAGAACTCACCAACTGATAATAATGAACTTATAAACAAGTCTGCAGTTGACCTTGCTCCTGGCAAATATAGAGAGAAATGAAAGTGGCAGAGATGAATGAATATGGAGAAACATACAGCATGGCAGCTTCACAGGGCAGAATAAGAGTGTCAAATTAAATTAGTGTATTAAAAAACTGCCTAATTTTATGTCTAAAAGAAAATACCAGTATAAATCAAAAAGTTGGAATTACCATCAAATTCTTTCATTGCTAAAATTGCACAGAGGCTTTTAAACCTTTTTACATATTTTATTTCTTTATGCATAATTGCAGCATGTCAGCAAATGTACCTTGTATAAATTAGGGTTGATGGGCAACTTTCTACAGTAGCATCTTTTGAAGGCAGTATGAAATTTATGACCAACAAAGGGGAGTTCACCCGGTGAGGGTTGCAGCAGTGGTCTGCTTATAAACCAGCTCTGCAGATTCACAGCATGTGCTGCTGATGTGCAGCTGGGCCATTTGCAGGAGGAAGCCTTTGTAGTTCCCCTCCAGGTACAAGAACCTGTCTCCAATTCCAGTGGATCGCACAGACAAGCTTTCAGCATCTGGACAGCATGTGAGAGTGTCCAGGTGGATCTTTCCATGCTCCCTCCAGCTTTACCTCCGAACAGAACTGTTTTTTTTTCTCCTGAATACTACATATATGCACATCAATCACCAGATTTCCTTTTAAGAGTCATACAAAGATCAAAACACAGAAATGTACTAACATAAACCAGATGTACTGGTGAATATTATTGGCCATGTTAAGCTGAATTTATGATACATTAAAGCAAAAAGTCAAAAACAACATAAAATATCCAATTACTGGTTAAAGTTGAGGTTAGAGATGCACCACTTCCAACTTTTAGGTGGATTCAAATTTCTAACAATTCTGATTTTGACTAATTTCCTTTCAAAGATCTGTATTTGAAGTAATAAAACATTTGTACGGTTCTCTGTGCTACTGGAAATCTAAGATTAAATTCTTCCATGTTACTGGGCAAATGTATTTGAACAAATAAAATCTCAGTTGTTTTTTTTTTTTCTTGCATATAGTTACAGATTCTTATCCATTTTCTCTTTCTTTTTTTCTCTGTTTGTTTGTACAATTTAGTGCATCCTGAGTTGAGATGAGAGATCAGAGAACAGGGCATGTTCAAAAAGATTTGTTTGGGGAAAGCACTGTTTTAATTTCCCTGAGGTACTGAATAAACTTTTTTCTCATGCTCATCTGAGGTCAGGTTGCAGTTGCAACAGTCTAAGCCAAGTACCCGAAGGATGGCACCAAGGAAGTAACGTAATCAGATGCCTGATCCACCTCCAATTAGTCATTTCAACATAAAAGAGTATCAGCTTTATGGTTCCCCAAGACAGTGGAGTCCCATGACCTGAGGCTCAACGAGCCTTAGAAACGAGGAGGAAAGTGATTTCACATCTTGTATCTACACTCTCAGTCTATGGATCACTCCCATGATCTCATATGTGAAAGAAAAGAGAAGTTGAAAAGTGAAATGAAACCCTCATCTTCTATTCACGATGGTCAGATACAATGGCCACATTAAGTTATAGAAATCAGCATCCCACATTGGTGCAAGGACAATCAGCAGTAGCAGCTCCAAGGCAGGAAAAATAAATAAATTGAATTGAATCAAACTCTTGCCTGAAAAGCAACAAGAACATTCTAGCGTAATATTCTGCACATACAACATCACATTCTAGCTGGCGTCCCCCATCTGCCTCGTCTCTACCATGCTGGCAAAGCAAACTTTGAGAAATGTCTGCTCTTACACTTTCCATGCTGTCTCATCAAACAGGTAATTAAAAACAGCCTGTGAGGGCGTGCGATTTGAGATAATGGTATGTGCACACCATGTAGGTGGCCCTCCAACTGTAAAAGCTACAGCTTTCCATTTAGTAAGAAGGCATAAACAATAGGGACTGACGGTTAAAAAATAAAGTATGTGGCTTGAAATGAAGGTGACATATTTCCAGTCTGGAAATAACACAGTCAAACTTGTGGGCAGAGTAAACTGGTCTACTGTTATTCTGTGGTGGTGAAAGGCAAACAGGGCTGATGGCTGAGCTGCAAGGATAACAGCACGCCATCACTGTAAAGGAGGTTTTCATTAGTTGGAGGGTATTTCACATGGAAATTACTTGCCATAAAGCACAACATTACTTTCACGTTTGAAGTAAAAGCCTTCTCGGTAAGTAGATGGAAATTTGAATTAGTTATGTCTCTCTCTGCAGATTCAGATCAATATTTCCAGCCAGCAGCGATGAAGAGGTGATGACAGCGGGGCAAAATTTAAGCAAACATGCTGCTAAAAATGAAAATGGATTCTTTAATGTCTGCCCTCCTGGAGGTTCTCCCAAAAGTAAATGTCAACGGCAGGCTAAAGTTAACCCAAGGTCCTGTGTGTCAATATGTTATTCTGTCAGTTTCCAACCGCTCCCTTCTCTGCCACAGCTCTACCCCTCCCTCTGTGGGCAGGAAGAACCTCTGATCTCCTCACACCGGCAGCAGAATCACGACAGAACACAGAATCACAGATCTGATCAGCTCTGTGTGCGTGTGAACGTGCGCACGGGTGTGTACGAACCGGGACTGCTCAGCAGTAAACACCCCCAGCTTTGTGTGTGTTCTCTGTTATTATGGTCCCTGTTAACAGCAGCAATATTCTGTTCACATGCAGTGGGGGAGGATGAAGGGGAAATACGTTTGATATTCCATACCTGCACTCATACTAAGCAGCATCTACTTTCACGCAGGAACACCCCACCCCATTGTATTTTCCAAATATATAGCCTAGACTTTTAAAAATACTCTAAAAAATCTAATTCTGTGAAACAGTTGAGGAGGGAAAAAAAAGATAATTTCTGTATTTGTTTTTTAGGTACATATTCCTCAATTATTAAACAGCGGCAGTCCAGAAGCAGCTGCTGGTCAACCGAAATTAGATAAAATAAAAGCTGCTGAAAACAGAGAAATGCATAACTGAGAAGAAGAAAGTAACAGGGAATAAAAAGGAGGTGAAATCAGGTGACATTCCTACTTTCTGTAGATTATTTCAATGTTTAACACAACATAAACAAAATAACTGAGTTTGCCTGGGTCATTTCTCCTTGTAAACATGTTTAGAACAGCTGAGAACATACATACAGAGTAGAGTGTGGACTATTGAGTCAGTGGAGAGAACAGTAAGCGTACCCTCTGTTAATCCAGGCTCTTTCCTGTCTTTGAACCCCCCCCAAATCCCACAGGGCCAGTTTATTTAGCATCCCATGCAGAATCACACAGAGCAGGTCCTCCATGTGTTCATCTCCACATCATCTGCACCTCTGGCCTGACTGGTGCCGTCCCTCTGGGAGGTGCTCACCTGTCACCAGTAATGAGGGCTCCCTCGCTGAGGAAGGGGGTGTGGAGCTGCGAGTGTGTGCAAGGCGATGACAGCACTTTCTGCATGATCGATTGTAGATTAAGAAAGCTAGAAGCATGGTGATTTCTGCTGGGAATAACACATAGTTGGGCTCTTGTAAACAGTTCTAAAGCATCTTTGATGGAGCATGGCAGTGTGCTTTTTGCTCTCAACTCTTCCTTGAGTCTATGAGCTGCACTTTGGAGTGCTGCAGTATTCAATAAAGGACAATAATCTGTGTTTTCCTTCACTTATTTTAAAATCACCAAGATGAGTGGACTCTGGTTAGAAAAATATTTCAGTCTCAGTAGTTGAGCATGTTTGCAGCAAAAACTTTGCCAGTGATCTATGAGTGGGAAAAAATGTTAAAATGAACACAAGAAACTTCTTGACTATATAAACCTGTGAGAAGCAGTAACTGACATGTCTTCAGAGTCTTCAGGTGTTTAATAAAACACCAACTAAAATAAACTAACAAACTATTATAATCACTCCTTAATCATTATGGAGGTATGATATTGAAATCTAAAGTCATATTGTCCAGAAATAATGTACAGTATATATTTGTATAAATATTTACTAATATGTGCATTTCACCTACTAGCAGTTAATATCCATTTCTGTTCCTCCTACTTCATACAGTATTTTAATACAACTGAATTCTTTTTTTTTCTGTTTCTGCTATCAGTCAGCATCATCTTCCATTTTAATTTGATTTACTTTACATGTAAAGCATCAATTTACCACAAAGTCCTCTCAAAGAACTTTACACAGAAAGCGTTCTAAGTTTAGGTTTACAAACCTAAATATAATCAAATTAACTCCAAACTATGCCGCACTTCAGTCCAGCTCATAATCTAATTAATTCCAGTTCAGCTGAGTTTAAATATTTGTGTCATGCCAGTCCATAACAGCAAACAGATCAAGCCTGTAAACCTATGCATCTTCAAAATAAACTTCAGCATCAAACCTCAAAAACACTTTTTTTTCCACATTGGTTCAATCCTCCAGCCTGAGCAAGCACGAGGCGATGGTGGGGAATAAAAAGCCCTCTAGCATGGCAAAACAAAAAACCTGCGGCAAAACCAGACTCATTGTGGACAGCCATCTGCCTTGACTGGTTGGCAGTCTGAGATAACAAGAACGAGAGAAAATAATAATGAAATCCCAGGCTGGTTTGCTATTTCTCTCTGCTATGTAGCTACCGGTAGCCATGGAAACCAAATGTGGACAGGACTTACATGAGGTATGACAATGACGTGTCGGATGATTGAGATGCTCCAGAGAATCACATAGCTGCAGTAGGCTACATACGCCATTGGCAATCGGAAACAGTTGATAAGCAATTCATCATTTTCCTTTAAAATAGTTTTAATGGGCTGCTGGGTGGTCTAGTGGTTAGAACTAGCGGCCCATATGCTGAGGCTACAGAGCTCCTCCAGTGGTCACAGGTTTGATTCCCAGCCTGTAACCAGTGCTGTACTCTACGTGATATGCCGGTATACGCCGTATAACCACTTAGATAGCTCAAAGATTTCCATATACCTGTTAACAGATGTTATTGTAAAAGCAGGAGATTGTTACTATGGGTATAAATTAGGGTATGAGATTCAATTTGAGCCAAAAACATTTTTTGTGTTCCCTTTTTATGCTCACTGATCATTTCAAGAGACAATTTTCATGTAACTTTCAAACACACCCCAATTTTCTTGGTGGTGCTTATGAAGTGTCATTACAAGACTGGTTCGTATGATGCTGGGAGGAAATCATTACAGTATACCCACTAGAAAAAACTAGACTAAACCACTGCCTGTAACCCTTTGCTGCATGTCCTCATCATTCTCTCTCTGCCCTATTTCCTGTCTTTACAGTGTGAATAAAGGCCACTAGAGCCACAAAAATCTTAAAAAAAAATATTTCAAAAAATGTTTTTTGTGTTAATTACATCTCTTTTTAATGATTGTGATTTTATATGCACTGCATGTACTTAGACACTCTGTATTTGCTTCTTCTGAGTCACTTCGGCTTCCCTCATTTGTGCGTACGTATGGTCTGAGGAAGTTCTAAATTTGTTTGCAGAGTAAGAACAAATTCGAGCAATATTGATGAATCCCGAATTTGTGCTTCAAACATTCACACGCACAACTTAAGCACAGATTTGTGAATATGCACTATTTCTGAATGAGGCCCAATATATTTCACACACATAAGAAATGCATTCATACATCCTATTCAGGGGTGGTCTTAGCCTGTTTGGTGCCATCCAGTTCGGGAAAAGATCTTCAGCTCCATCCCCAGCCGCTTCAGCAGAGAAGCGGAAAGGCAAGTTTAAAAATAAAAGCCAAGTACAGCACACCTGCACCAAACAGAAGGTGTGCACTCCCCAGAAATGGGCAAGAGAAAACCAATCGCTAACCATGTTATCAGAAGATGCGCTGGCATGATGTCAGGGGCGGGGGGCGCTAACATTGTACAATTGTAAAAATCTTAAAAAACACTATTTAGTACGTTTCCATAAATTCTAAATTCTAAAATATCTCTGAATAACGTGTTTGTGTCGTGATCATCCACTACGTGTTTAAAGTGAGTTCTGGCTTCTCCTGTTTTGTGATGTTGTCATCTTTTCCCTTGTTACTTCAAATTTTTGAAGTTGCTGGGTTGTTTTAGCAACACTCTTAAATCTAACTTCAGTTTGTGCACACACACCACTATATTTAATGTTAGTGCCTGCATTGAAAAGAAATATGCAGACAAAGTTGCCAAGTTTATGACAATATGAAGAAACTGTGCCTCAGCAGGTGACCTCGTTGCTGAAACAAAAAAAAAATCACAACGGACTGCATCATGATGAATAAAAAGAAAAGAAAAACACATCAAGTGGTACAACTTGACAGATGAAACAGATTGGACCACATTACATATGATTATAAACATTGAAATGTTACTATACCATCTAGCCTGAATAGACATGTGCAGCCTTGCAGCTTTTGCTGCAAAGCTGAAATCTGAACTGTTAAAACGATATAAAAGCAGAAGCCACAACAATGAAGAGATTGCTAAGATGGAAGAGACAGGAAATACAGACTGTCTGCAACAAACATGCGCTATGTCTGACCTGCACACCCCTCAGCCATGTAATGCTTGTTAAATCAGTGAAAGAAAATTATCCCTTGTGTATGAGTGTGTGTGTGTGTGTGTGTGCACACAAAACTGGTAACAAGTTAAATCAAATGCACACAGTTGCAATTAGTCTCAGTGTGCACATATTTTCTTCATTGTTGTAGTAAGGTCACATGGGTTTTTGTGCCTCTTCAGCTGTAGCACGAACAAATCTAAAACAGAAATAATGAATGATAACATATTGAATGCAAACCGAGTCTAACTTCAAAATTATTAAAAGAGTCGCAGCAACGTACCCGGAGGTGTGCCACCTGCTCTAAGACCCCAAAACAACAAACCACCCACCTCACACATACACAGATCCAGACAGTGCTCAGGGGTACAAAACAAGAACAAAATGCAGCAGACATAGTTTGACATCAAGATGGGTCACACCCAATAATGCCCTGAGGAAAGCTTCAACAGCACATCATGACAAAGAGACAGATACAGACATGTGCAGAATGACAACAGGCCACACATGGATTTTCACCAGTGGGCACACAGAGCACAGCTGGAGATGAAATGTGTCCATGTCTCAGTGCAGAAGAGCAGCAATTAAACTGGGTGAAAGGAAGGGTGAAATCAAACACATAACAGACACTGATAGAACATATGGGCAGCATCTTCACTTTTTCCTTATATACTTTAGCAAACAGTATCATGATCAGTAATCATGAATGATTCTAGTGGGGAAAATACTCTGGTGGCAAAAATATATGATGCACATTTAATGGGGATCCCCTTGACATCCTTTCAGTGGCTTAAGTTCATTAAATAGTCCTCTATTTTAAAGAACACAGCTTCCCAAGGACATATGCTGTACTTAACTACTGCATCCAGTTAGAGGCTGCTCTCGATGAGTAAGCCTCTAACAGAACAATGTCAAGAAATCAGACTCACAGATTCAAAACACAGCTGTCAGCACTTTACTCCAGCCAGTTGTCCAATACTGGGGATCCACGACTCACCTCTTGTGCGCCTCTTCTGTTTCTGTATGACAGTATGCCATGTGAACTAAAATAGCAGCTGTTGTACCACTTGGGGTGGGAATAAATCGACAATTCTGAGCTCTCTTATAGTTTCCAGTAAGAAACTTGTCTTGCAAACAGATCAGTTGTGCTTTGCCATCGCCACATTCACGTGTTGTCACTCATTAAAAAAATGCAAAGGCGTAAGAGCGTCAGGTTGATGTAGGACACACATGCAGTCAGGTAGTTTTGCCCTTAGCAGAAAGTCACAATCCGAAGAAATGTGTACATGGACACCGGTTTGGAATAAGAATTGGCATAAACCAATCAGCCGTTTATTCTGAATATTTGTGTCCATGCAAACGTAGCAACTGTTGCTCTGTGCAGAAACAACCCCATTGTTTTTGTGTCCAGTGCATTATCAAGGTGGGTATATTAGTTGCTTAATAAGGTAGGTCTCAGCAGTACACCTGACAAATGTGGCAACTGATAAGCCATTTAAACGGCGTGCAAAGGCCACTCACCCCTGCTGGATAAACAGAAAATCTGTGATCCCGTCAACCTCACACATATTGCAAAAGGCACTGTTGGCAGTAGGGCTGATGAATTACACCAAAATACAAGTGAATAACAGCGTGTATACCTGGTTAACAGGTATGGCTCTGCAGTACACATACAAACACCCCACAACCCCCAATGTGCATTTCTTGGGTCTGACTGCACAGTATCCTAATGCTGCTAGGCCAAACGTCACGTGTCAAATGTGCCCAGCAGTGAAACACATGGAGACACGGTGGAGAAGGTCCACTTTAAATCACAGTGAAATGCAGTAATGTCCGACTTTGAGCTGAAAATAAAAAAAATGCAGCAAATTTAGAAGCAAAATTGAGGACAGGCTAAACAGCAGCTGATTGCTGACTTTCATTTGGATTCATTTTTGGCATTCAAAATAATTACTTTTTGACCCCAGGCAAATACAACTGTACTAAAGGTTTATTTTCTCCTCATTTGGAATCAAGAACTCTCTTTACATCATCCTAGTTTGAGTTTATAACCTTTAAACCGTGAGACTTTACTTTTGAGTTTTTAGATTATACGAAGGCCGAAGATACAGTGCAGGAAGGTCCTGGTTTAAAAAAAGATAAGAAAAGACGTTAGTAGAGCACCACTGCAAAACCTGCAGATTGTGTTTGTCTACATAGTTGCCAGTAACAAAGAAATTGCACATGAAAATTCCGTTGCACGGGCCTGGCTGTCAGAGCACAAAGGGAATATCTTCTGCAAGTGAATGGGGATGCACACCGCCCTAGACATCTTCCATATGTGATTGGTTATTCTAACAATCAACCCAGAATATAGCATTATATGATTTATATTAATGTTTAATGTCGAAAGACCTCCCCAAGTGGCCTGACATTCACCGAGTCACATTTCATCTCCTCTCTCTACACTGTATCAAAACATAATGGGAAAAAAAAGAACAATGAGGGTGATCTTTTCTCCTCATCTAACTAACCTACTATTATTATGCTCCATCCCCCTTTATCTCTGCTCTCAAAGGTCAGGTCACCCATGAAAAGTCAAGGGTATCACTTTTAATTTCTCCTCTTTGTCTCCTGTAAGTACTGGGAGCCTGGACCACAGTTCAATATTTTATGCAGATTATAATAAGAGGAGAAACAGCCCGAAAAATAAGATATTCAGACCGGTTTGATTCAATGCATTCTAAGCTCCCAAAAGACTCAAAACAGCAGATAAAGTCCATTTATCTCAGTCCAGCAGGTTAAAGTTTCTCATGCACCTGCAGAGCCGGAAGCAGAGTGTACCCAGTAAATCTCAAGCACAAATTGAAAATAAAAAAAATTCAAATGACTAAAGTCCTCCAACCAAATACAATGATCCAACTTTGACAATGGGACAATGACATCACTTGCTCTATCAAACAACAAGCACACATGTAGAGAGCGTATAATAGGGCAGTAGTTGATGCAGTCAGCCAGAAAGGCTGGTTGGCAGACCATGAGTGAGGTCTGAGGTTTTTTTTTATTTCCCCCCTTACAATACTTGTTTTATTATTCATAAAGAGGATGACATTTCCAGGATGCCGAGCTGACTGTTGGCTGGAGTCCTGAAACTGCTCCATTCATTGACTCGCTTCAACGCACAAACACACACACACACACACACTCAGAGCTCCAGAGTTTCTGTTGGCACGTGCCAAAAAAGGCGATCCAGTTTCCTACGCAGGGAACAACAACGGGAGCAGATTGACCACAAAAGAATGAGAAACTACCCGACTTGAAAGGACTTTTTCTGTAAGTGCTCAACTGCGTCTCCCATAAAAATGGACAGTAGAAAGAAACTCCAATCAATGCGGTGACTCTCTGCGTTCTTCCACAGTGGTGATAAAAGCCTAGGGTCAATAGCTCATGTCACTGGTTTATAGTGCCCAATGTGCACGCTGGCCTCCAAGTTTTAATATTTTATTAGTCTCATCCGCTATCTCACAACAATCGGTCGATATTCTGTCCTGACGGAAAGAGCAGAGACGTGACAGTGTCTGGCGTCAATCATTTTTACAGTCTGGGTCAGGAAAAAGTAATCCAACAGATGTAAAGCTGATAGCTGCTCATCCTGCACTTGAGAACTGACCTTTGCTGTAGAGATGTGAGTTTGACAAAGACAGAAAAAAGTGAATGATCGATGGCTTATCACAGTGTATATACGCCGGGATACAGAAGTTAATTTCAATACCTTCTTAAGACTTTTTTTAAGACCTTCCAAAATCATTTTTAAGACCTCATCGCCACCTCAAGGTGTAATCTGCAACAAATCTTTAACTATTTTAGTTTACAATCAATCAAGCACAGCCATTCAATAAAACTCAAGACAGAGTGGGAAGGAACAAAGCTCAAAAGAATAAATTAAACCAGAGCAAGGTTTATTAAAAATACAACTTTGATCACAACAAGAAACAGGTAACTCCTCAGCTATTCACCAGCAAGGACAATGTGGTAAAACAAAATGGCGAATAATTAATAATAATAAACAAGGAAATCACCTACTGATGTGATGCTGTTCCATGTCTCATGAATTGAGAGCCCAGATACCTGCACTGAACAGTCTTCCTCTCAAAAACAAACAAACTTTGAGCTGCTTCTTCTTTGTTGACTGGTTCAGAGACTCGTCAAGTTAACACAAACAGGCCAGCTTTGTTGATACTGTTAAAGAGCTGCTGCTTAAACAAATGCTTGAGCCTGAATCACAAGATGGATCCCGTTATGTCTTTGCCACAGGTGAACATCTGGGCTATGACCAAGTCTGGAAACGCCAACATAAAAATATCAGAATTGCCCTTCGTTCAAATTTAAAGCAACACTGAGTTGCGGCGTAGAGCTGTTGCTCTACAGGAAAAGTTTAACTCAATATAACGCATAGATATGCTGTAAATCCACTTGTATGTGGGGGGAAAAAAACAAAATTGTTACATCATTTGTCAATTTTTAGAGTACAAATAGAATTTCTAAATACATTTGGACAAATTTGCCATCTTATCCATAGCAAGTACTGCATTTATTATTTCTGTTAAGTCATACCTGTAAGACACTACAAAATGACCCAAAAATCTAGATGATCTTTACAAATCTTTCTTTCAAACCTTTCAAAGACATTCATGAAAACCCACAAAGCATTAACAAGATTGTTTTTTTTATCATCTACTCTGACTAGCTACTTGATGAAGAGACTAATAAATCTAAATCAGTCTTTGATGCTTGAAAAAAAAAAGGGTTTGTATTTCCATCTAGCTATAATTTAAAAACCAATTACCAAGTCCACTTTGTAAAGTGAGCAGAGGATGATAACAACAGGAGATAATGTGATATTCATTTTTCTCTCCTGAGTAAAGACTGAGTAGCGGTTGTCTGTACCAGAGGTCTGCAAGCACAATATTGATTGAACTCCCACTAACACACCTCCTTTTCATCACCTGAGCATGAAGGGGGGTGGGGGCAGAATTTAGCCTGATATTTAAATGAGTGCACCAGTCTTGTTATCCCTGCAGTGGAGGAGATTGTGTGATTAACAGCAAGGGCCACAATCAATAAAAGCTAACCAGAGAAAATGACACGAACTGAATGAACATGGCACCAATACTTTTGGTTTATATATTTAACTGTTTAATTGCCTGCTATCCACATATATTACTTAATTTGAAAAAATGTTTAATAGAATTTATGAAACAGAGTGAATAAATAGTTTCAAGGCTTGTACTACATCTTTTTTGCCAAAGTCTGTGTGCTTCTTGTAACTTGCAAGATTTTGATCCATGTTTTGTTTTCCAAACTCACCATCATTGAGAGAATTTGGAAAACGAGAGTTGTTTCTCATAAGTAAAACTGCATCTTCCTCCTCTACCAATACCACTTCATACCACTTGGTGGTGGTAATGCAATACCTTCACGCTATCTTACAGCAATGAAGAAGAAAAGCAAACTGAAATGGACATCTGCACTGAGGGAGCAGAGATGTGTTTCTTTGCACTCAATGCAAAGGTGCTGGTGAGCCAGAGGACAGACTTGAGTTCCAAGAGGACGTTTAGATAGCTAAACCACATCAACTTGTGCGCACAAACACCTTATTAACATCTAGTCATCCAGCAGTTTTTCAGGGCCAGAACAGTACCTTTTGACCCTATAAGTTCCAGAAAATTCTCTTTGTGGAGCTGTGTCCTATCATGGAAACACAAGTTTGAGACCACTGTAAACCTATCGAGGACCCCCACTAATGTTCATATGAGGTATAGCTGATGTTCGCACTTTCGTTCAAGTACCATCAGGTTTCCAAATTAGACACAAAAAGCCTGGTCCGTTACGTGTAAGCAAACTTTAAAAACTGCCAGAATACTGTCTTTTCCATCTTAAAATGGATCAAGTTTGAGGCAGATTGAAGGTAATGAAACACAATATAAGTTTAATTCAATAGCGTGAATTCATAGCTTAAATGTACTGCGAATCAAAGTTAAAATCTGAGTATCTAAATCGAGAATCTGTAACAGATAAATCAAAACCTGTAAATAAGGGTTTAATCATCTGTCTCGATTACGCTTTCATTTTCTCTGACTCATTTCTAAAACCATCTCCATTTCTGAACCCTTTTTGTCAGTTGTGCTTTTTCTTTTTTA
>JBAMYA010070832.1:0-25438 GCA_037176975.1 Arrhamphus sclerolepis
TTCGGCCATGAACCTGAAGGTTGGTGGTTTGAGCCCTAGTTCTTCCTGTATCCACACAGTGTGTGAATGTGTGTGTGAGTGAGTGGGTGAATGTCTACGGTGTAAAGTGCTTTGGCACTTCATCTAATCTGTTTTTGATTAATGTGTGGGTAATGGTAGTAGAGGTCTATTAATGTCAAAAAACTTGCCAGTATGATTTCAGTTGGTATTTTTTTTAAAATTCAATAGGACATGAAATGTTTATTTTAAAATTGTTGCAGTGATTTCAAGAGATTATTAAGAAACAATATTTTTTCCACTGTGCTTGGACTCATTTTTTTTCCCCAAAGATTTTGTCTGGCTCTAGTGGCCCTTGTTCAGAGTGTAGAGACAGGAAATAGAGCAGAGAGAGAATGGGGAGGACATGCAGCAAAGGGTTGCAGGCCGGGAATTGAACCTGACTGAAGTCATGTTGCTATAAGGGCTGTGAGTGAAGATGAATTTGTTTATATGAAATGTAAAAATGTGCATATGAGTGACTTTTACTGGCCCAACATGAAGAACAGACGAGCTAGCGCATGCTAACTATGATAACTGGCAGCAGGTGATTTTTTTTTTTTTTTCATATAAATCCAAGAGCACAGATCTATTAACGAGTCATCGTCAGGGTCCAGGAAATCTTGGTGGTCCTGAAAAAACTCTCTCCATCCTGATCCATTAGTCCTTCAGGAGTGTCAGCGCATCCATCATGCAGCATTACGCAAGAGCACCCCCAAACAATCTCTTCTGTTCATTTACTTAGAGAGTGATACTTAGAGTGAGACTGATTGATACACACCCTTTTACAATTTGCATCAAACAGTGCAATCCACCACTGCAGAATAGAAATTGATTATGGAAGTATGATATATGAATTGACTGTACTGAGTGTTTACGCAATAATAACGGATCACTGCATCTATGATACAGCTGTTTATGATCATGCAGATCTACAAGTCTGATGTGAACTGAAGTTAAATGTCTGAGATGAACGTGGCTTCAATTCGCCACCTCACCCATCTGCATCGCCGTTTTGCCTCGTCTCCAAAATGTGCGTGTGGAAGCTATAAACTTGGCAGTGCACACATTCTCCCATCAAGCTTTTTTTTTTCTTTTATAGATCTCAATGCGTGGAAAGTGTCTTACACAACTTTCAGGCTCTGTTTTGTACATACGCAACATTTATAAATGAGGCCCCTGATTGTGATCTGTCTTGCCAAGAGCAGGTCGTGCAGAGGAACTGTATGCATCCCCGATGTTTGCATAAAACAGATCCAACGTTTTCTTTTCTCTACTGGCGCAATTGGACAAACTGCTAAAATGTTTAAAATGTCTCAGAGACAGAGATGTAGTTGAAGTCACCAGTGATAATCAGCAACCCGCAGGGCTGTGTTTGTAACTTGGCAACAGCAGAGCTGATGAAGTCACACAGCGCTGGTTCCAGCTGAAGCCAAATTATCCTCACACTGAGACCCCAAATCCCTGATGAGTTGAAGGAAGAGGAGATGCTGTGGATGCAGAGCAGGAGCAAAGCGGGGAGAGAGGAAGAGAAAGTTTAAACCAGTTCTTCCATCCATCATAATGGGAAACATCAGATCCCTCGCAAATAAGATGCATGAATATGAAGTGCTGACAAGGACATATCTGGACTTTCAGCAATGCAGTATAATGCAGGAGCATATTTCCCACCTCAGCGTATCTCTGCCCAGATTTCTGAAGATATGGGCGGACAGAGATTTGAAAAAAAGTGGAAAAAGCAAGGGCAGTGGAATAGCAATGCTTGTTGACAAGAAATGGTGCAATCCAGGACATGCAACTGTAAAAGACTGTTTTTGCATCCTGGTTTATATACTCACTCAACAGCATAGCTGGAGCTGACACTGCATGTGACATCATCAGCTCTGCTGTTGCCAAGTTACAGACACACCACACTGCAAAAAGTGATTTCTAAGAAAGTAAAAAAAAAAAAATACTTTCAAGAAAATGGTCTTATTTTAAAAACATACATCTCATTTTAAGAATTCTTGCCAGATTTTGATTTTGCTTAATATAAGATATTTTGACTAGATTCAGGAATACTATCCTAACATTTCTAAATCTAGTAGAAAAGGTTTATTTTGTACAGGCCCTCTCAGAATCTTTCTGAATTGTATCAGACAGACATCACCTGAGAATCAAGTTTTTAAGAATTCTAGTTGGGCCTGTCTCTGTATAATGATTACTTATAAATAAGAATTTAATTCTTTTTCTAATAATTTTTTACATCATTAAGTGACATCAAACATTTTCACTGCTATGCAGATGATACTCAGCTGTATTTATCCTTGCATCCACGTAAAGCTAATCAATTAGCCTTATTAGATACATACATTAAACACGTGAAGACCTGCACAACTGGAAATTTCCTGCTTCTTAATTCAAAGTGAAAGTCATTGTAATTGGTCCAAAGCACTTCCAGGGGGCAGTGTTGAGCCATACAGTAATTTACATCATATTTCCTTAGCCTCTAGCTCTACTGTTAGGAATCTTGGTACCATTTTTGATGAAAATTTGTCATTTAAACCTCATGTGAAACAGGTCACAAAGTCATCTTTCTGTCATTTGCATATTATCAGGAAAATTAGAAACATCCTGACTCAAGATGAACAGAATATTAATCCATGCCTTTGTTACCTCTAGGCTGGATTATTGTAATGAATTATGTTCTTGCTGTAGAAACAGTCATGTTTCTACAGCATACTAACCAGAACTGGGAGCAGAGATCACATCTCACCAGTTCTAGCTTCATTTTATTGGCTCCCTGTTAAAGTTAGAATTGAATTCAATATATTACTTTTTTCATACAAAGCTTTGAACAGTAAAGCTCTAATATATCTGAAAAATCTCATTGTTCCAAAAGAAAGAAAGTAAGTTAACACCAGACCTCCAATGTGCTTTGATCTCTGAAAACCCCCCAGGAGGAGAATGATAGATCTGAAAAGCTGCAGTGCAGCGACACTAAGCAAGCAGACCTAGAACTGGCCCAACGGGGCACCCAGCAAGCCCCCGCAGAACAGCAGGCCATAAGAAACCACAACGACAGGGCAGGGACAGAAGGAGACGGGGGGACAAATCCCAACCAGAGAGAGGACACACATGGATACAGAAGGTGCAGGGACACCCAGCCCCACCAGAGACCGCCACCCAGTGTGAACAGTGCCCAACCCCAGGTCCATCCACACGGGGCCCAGCCCATCTGGGGCCGGAGACCCACCGCACGCCAGGAAATAGAAGACCGAGGCACTCAGAGGGCAAGGGTTGCCCCTGACCCACTGTCCTGCAAGACCAGCCAGCACAGCACCCAACACAACGATCTGGTCAGAGGACCCCGGACCACACCGGAATAGGTGGAGGGCAATAACAGGGTCCCAATCAGGGAGATACCCCAGGGAGGAAGAGAGGACCGGAGGCCCAGCCCAGCCGAGGACCAGACTGTGAAGCAGAGACGAGAAACCCCAGACTGCTGACTGGGGGCACACCGACACCAGAAGCACCAAGGTCCCCAAACACCCCGAAACCAAGCAAGATGACTGGGAGGAGAAAGAGGGGGGTGCCAGAGGGCAACATCATCAGCCCCCACCCCTCACCCTCCAACTCTCCCTGCCCCAATGGTATGACCTGTCTGTCATATTTTCTCATGAATTTTATCTTAACACAGGTCTTATTCATTGGATCCTGGACTTCCTGACCTGTAGAGTGAGGCTCCTTTGTCTCTGATAAAATGACAACAACCACAGGCTCTCCACAGGGATGCATTTTATTTTATATTCAAATTCATGCACACTTTACCAAGTATGGAGAGCATTTTAAAAGAAAGACTGGTGAAAAAGGCAGACAAAATAATCTATGACTACACATATCCATTGGCCTCTTCATTTATACTCCTGCCATCTAGATGCTTTCTTTTCTTTGACTAAAAACAGGTCAAATTTTTCATTTAACCCACAAGCAATTAAAGCATTAAATGAGTTAAAGTAAGCCCGCTGTGCAGCTGGCTTGGTCAAATTCACGTGTAATGTGCTGGTGTGGGTGAGAAGAGTGTTCCTATGTTATCTGTTGTTTGCTGCTGTCTGTGTTATATATTTGGTGTCCTGTAACAAATGCCTGTGACTGCGATTGAGCTGCAAACCCAACTGCATCACAGGCACAATAAAGTTATCTACTACTACTACGACTGTGGGAGGTGTCATGTAGTGTCTACGGTACAAGTTAAAACTGGGAGACTGGCTGGATCCTGAACACCCCACTGATGCAGACGGCAGGGCCGCCAGGCCCCGACTAGTCCTCCAAGGCCCTAGATGTCAACATGCAGTTAAAATTGGGGAGTAGTGGGACATCGGTAAAGGCATGAAGGGGGCCAGACCACCACCTGTAGCCAGACCATCGCCCCTCACAAAAATAAAAAAGGAGATGTAGTGTGTGGGGGCAGGGAGGAAAGTCACATAGAGAAGAGTGTCTCACCCCCCAATTCTTTTTGTTTCATTCTTTTTTTTCTCTTCCCCTTTTCTCTTCCCTTTCCATCCTTCCTTTTTTCTCTTCTTCTTTCCTTCTCCCCTTTTCCTCTTTTTCCTCCTTTATATAAATCATAGCTATATTTATATTATTGTTCATTTAGATGTAATGCTTTTTTATTGTATGTCTTTTTTTGATTTCTTCTCTTTTTAAATTTTATTTTATTCTAAGATTTTATTTTTCCTTTTTTTTTCTTTTTTCCTGGGCGGTTGCAGCCGACCAGGAAAGCAGGCCCGCCAGAACAAGGTGGAGAAGACCCTCAGACTACCAGTGGGAGCCACAGCAGAGAGCTGGATCACCAGCACAGGGAGCGCGCAGGGCCCAGGTAACTGGGACGGTGAACCCCCAAACGCCTATCTGGAGCTCGGACAACTCAACTCCTCCAGTGCCAGGGAGCCCCACCCCAGCCCAACCAAGCACCCACCCCCTCCAGCCAGACGCTACATCCACCTTTAGCTGCTGGAGATGAGACATGACACTCCATCTTTTAATTTGGTTATTGACCCCTTTTACATTTCAAGATATGAACTGAATGGGGTTGCCCATCACCTTAGTAGATCTTCTTCTCATAGTGATTGAAAAAGGGAGATAACATGCAGAGGCAGCGTTGGAAGACAGAGGGGGTGGGATGGGTGGGTGGGTCGGGAGACAGAAAAAACAAAGGAAAAAAGAAAAAAGGGGAGTGTCTGTTAGCCCCATCCCATCCCAGTTACCCATATACACTTGTCGACTTAACTCTGTCTATATGAAGAAAAAAGGAAAAATACTGTTTCTAGTAAACCATTCCCCTTTAGGCTTCAAAACAGCAATGCTATGAACATTACCCTTTGATATATGCTAGACTATCTATGCCGTACATCAAACCGGTGAAGACGTAAAGGCAAAAAGAAAAAAAAAAATACAGGCCTATATAGCTAACAGTTAGCAATTCACCAATTGAACTATCACTCTAATGTAAGCCAAACTTAATATTTGTTGAAGAGGCAAATAACAAAATAAATGAATAATAATAATAATGAACAATATTCGTTTAGGACTGCTATTCTTCCATTCATACAAAATGCACGATAAGTAGTATGAAAAGCACTCAGACAAAGTTTTATCCTATTAATCATTAACAGGCTTCTGCTAATTAAGCTGTAATACCTGGCTGGCTTTTGGCAGGAGGGTCCCCCTATATCTTTTTCTTGCCAATGTTAGGCTTTGCCATATGCTCAGGGATCATGCTCTGGGTTTCTAAGAAGGGCCTAGAGATAGCTTGCGTTGTGTTGTAATAAAAGCAATATAGATAAAATCTTATTGAACTGAACACCAGCCCCACCACAATGTTTAAGCGTTTTCCCAATAATACTAAACCCTGGAACACCAGTGACAAAAATGAGAAAAAAGGGCCTTCGGGGAGGGACACAGGGAATTATTGAGGTCAGTACAAAAACAACTGAAAGTCAAGACCTGAAACAACAAGGAGGAGTATGGGAGAAATCTAGAGCACGAGCTCCTGCAGAAAAAAGAGATCACAGGCTTCAAGCAGAAGGAAGGTCAGATAGATGGAAGTCTGGACAGAGCAAATGAACTGAACACATTCTTCAGGAGGTTCAGTTCAGAAACAAACTCAGCATCCTCCTCTCCTCCCTCAGCCAAACAGACCTCCCACCCTCCTTTGACCCACAGCTTCCCTGTCACATCTCAGCTGTCTCAGCTGCTAGGAAAAAGGCAGCAGGAGAGACTGAACACCTCTGCAGTTCGCTTATAGGTGTGAGGTTGGAGCTGAAGATGCCATCATACACCTGCTTGAACAAACCCACAGTCATCTGGACAAAGCTGCCAGCACTGCTCTTTGATTTTCCAGTGCGTTTAACACTACCCAGCTTACTTTACTACGAAAGAAACTCCAGAAAACACAGGTGGATGCCTCCACAAACACCTGGATTACTGACTACCTGACAAACAGACGACAGTTTGTGAGACTGAATGGTGGTGTGTCCGAGCAGGTGGTCAGCAGCACAGGAGCACCACAGGAGACTGGATTCTTACCATTCTTCTCTACACCTCAGACTTACAGTACAAGTCAGAGTCCTGTCATCTGCAGAAATACTCAGAAGGCTACAGTTGTGGGGTGTATCAGTGATGGACAAGAGACTATTACAGAGAATTGGTGGACCACTCCGTGGCATGGTATGGGAATGAGGCCAGCTGACGAACAGACTCATCCCTGGTCAAAAATCAACACACCGAGAATGGGTTTTACTGAGGAACTCCTCAGAGGACTTGTCTTCAGTCAAAACTTTTTTTTTTTTTATTTCTCGCATTTTACCCCTCGGTACCCTGCCAGGATGTCAGAATCTTTCCCTCCATAGAGTGCACCATTCTGGGCAAGGTGTCGGGACATTTGGCCATATAACATGTGTCCCCTTTTGTTGCCCTTTGTGACAGCCCTGTGTCCCAGTTGATCTGATGACATTTGGAAACATTTCATTATTCCTTAAGGGGGTAAAGTATTTTTTAAACAATGGATCCCACCTAGATATCAGTGTCTTGTACAGAATAGTTAATTGATGACCTAAATCACAAACTATTTGTAGATCCTTTACAAGAACAATCTTATTGTAAAGCTTTTTTTTTTTTTTGAGAAAATTATGTTTTTCCCCAAACAAATATAACAGACTGTTAATCAGCTTCGATGAATATACTACTAGAAAAAAAATGTCATAGCATGATAGACAACTATTAATACTTGTTCTTAATACTTAATACATGTTCAGCTTTGTTAGGAAGAACAATTGACTTGTTTCTTTGAAAGTACAAGTCAACAAAGTGTTACTGCTGCCTAAGATTCATGGCTCTTCTGAAAATCCTTTAGTCACATGTGGTGCATTTTGAACTTGGGCTCCTTCCTGGATTTCACTACCCCCCGTTCCCCTACCCCCTCGACTCCGCACCCTTTCACTGGAACAACTGCATCACTACAGCAGCAGAGTCACGCCGGATATGACGATGTTCTTTCACAATAAAACAAAAAACTAGTCTCTTTTAAAGAGAACATTGTGTGTGTGGTCCTGATAACATTTAACATTCAAAAGTTTAACACCTAAATTTTCACGAAAGTTCAACACCTAAATTAATAATAAAATGGAATTAGTCATTGGAAAACTACAAAGGCAGGTTAATACCCAACCACCACCACCCGATTTGATGCTTTATTTTGAAAATGTTTTAGGGAAGTGGGAGTTTATTTTGATAATTGCTGGTTTCTACTTTGTTTGTGTGGAGAGAACGGATACGAGCTGAGAGTCACTGCGATACATGACCAGGGCAAACATCTGTCAGGAGTCACGGCTGTGCTTTGGTACCGGGACTGGACTGCGGCAACGGTATCAGGACCGGACGGCTCACTGGGACACTTCTGTCTTGTTTTGTTTTCTGTCCTGTGGCTCTGGACACAGTTGAACAGACATCCCCAGTGGGTTCAAAGTTCGGGCTCTGTCTTCTGACGTCACGTGGACTTCACCGTCAAAATTATTTCTAACACCTAACCCCCGGAGACGTAATATCCACGACCGCGACGGGTACGAGTCCACTGGATGAGACTGCGCAGTGAGAAGGTCAGACTTTAAAGTAGTCAGAAGTGTCCGCATGCGCACTCAGCAAATATTGACTCGCTTTGAGTCCCTCAACACTCAACAGGGCCATTTCTATGTGTTTGGGGAGCCCCTGAAAGTTTCTGACCCCGTTTAATAAAACTCCATTCTCATGGAGGAGCTCTATGACATGATCCGTGGTGACGCATCAATCTGTTGCATTTCAAGAGGAAACAGTGTAGATTTGTGAATTTAAAATTCAACTTCAAGTTGAGGTAATAAAATAAATCTGCTAAGCAAACAATACATTTAATTAACCAACTAAAGTTAATAATTTTGTACTGGATAGCTGAACTAGATGGATTAAAGTGTCTTAGGGCCTTTGGGGGAAAAACAAGCTGTATGGTGGGCCTAAAAAAAACAAACAAAAAAACACCCAGAAAATCTTGACTTTTTAAATTTCAAATTTGGAAGGTAAAAAAATACAAAATTCAGGCTTTGTAGAAAGAAAAATCTCACTCTGGCTTCATCGGTTTGGAAATTTGTGAGGAAGTATTTTTGACTTTATAAACTTACGATTTTACAAGAAAAGCCTATGACGTTTAATGCACACATTTTTGAGTTCATAAGCTTAATTTGTGACAGAAAAACCTTCAAAAAAATGTGTTAGAATGCTAAAACCTTTGATTTGTAAACTCACATTTGAAAAAAATAAAAAAGGAAATTCTGAATTTATGACTTCAAAGATTTGTAAGAAAAAAAAGTGTGAATTTCTTACTTTAAAGTTCACTTATTTGCTTAATAAAATACAAAACAAGCTTTCTAAGAACTGGTTTGCTTTTCCACACACGCAGATCCACTTCAGAGCCACACCATAACATCATCGTGTCTCATTCAATGCCGAACCTCCTTCACTGAATTTAAAATTTCTGTAAAAGACCATAAAAGCTGACAGCTGCGTTTTCCTTCAAAAACCTTGTCTCAGTATTGTCAGTCTGTCTTTATAAATATTGCTGTGGTTGTTGTTAGTGAACGCTCACTGCTGTGCCGACTGGCAGTTCCACATGTTAACCAGTGCTGCTACAAATAGGATTTAATGATCCATAAACGCCAGCAGGTGATATTAAGACGTCAAAAAAAAAAGAAAAAGAAAAATTAAAATGAAGATCCAAGCACTGCTGTTAAATTCAGCTTAAATCAGCTGTTGTGATCTCAGATTCATCGTTCATAAATGCACATCATGACTTCCAAATTCTGGCTGATTTCTATGAATGCAGCTTGAGTTAACAGGACTTCTATCTGCTGTGAAGCAGACATAGATTGTGTACAAGCAGATATAGACTGTTTACAAGCGTCTATAAGGCACAATATATGAAACGCTCAGCAAAGTGAATATGAATAAAGATGCAAATAACTTTTATTCAGTGTCAAACTCCTGCTGTGAGAGATGCTCCCTCCAGCTTCAGAACGCTCAATAACATAGAGCTTCCAAATGTCGACTTTTATTTCTGAACACCAGTAAAAATGTGATTTATCCCTGATATGAGTGAATCCATAAACACCAGCTGGAGATTCTGAAACACCAACAATGTCTGTTGATGGAGATTTAAACTTGGTTAAAAAAACAGCCGCTGTGAATCATGTTTTCTGCTGCATGTTGGTGAACGTTCACAAACACCAACGTTAAAAGTTGGTATAATGCTGCTGGAATGTAGTTTAAGTAGACGATCTTCTCTACACCCCTCTGCTGGTAAATTGTATGGTAAATATTTTTTTTTTAATTCTGGGTCATAGCTTTATTCTTTACATGCTCAATACAAACATGATTTTAACAAAGGCAATTTTTGTTTTCATGGGTAAAGTAATCCCACCTCTCGCCACAGATGTAACCGGTTCTTGCATGTAGCTCAACGAGGTTTCTAGCCAGTGTAGCACCAGTGTTCCTGGCTTCAAGCTGGTTCTTTCACCAGGGCTGGCGGTCGAAAAAGCAAAAAAAAGAAGAAAAAAAAGGTGCTAAGTCTGGCACCAGCTCCCACCTAGCACTGGAGTCGCTTTGGTGGAAAAACCCGAATATAGTCCCTCAGAAAGAAGTGTTTTATATTTTGTTTTTACTTTTTTGACCATCTTTTCTGGGGGGAAAAAAAGCACCTGGAAAAACTGGTGCAGCACTGGTACCAAAACTCTGCTGGTCTAGATCTAAGAACCAATTATGTCTGGGGTTCGAAGTGAGATTGTTGTCAACTAAAACTGTATGTTGCCACTTTTACGTCACGTCTGTGTGAAGCTTGTAGAGAAGAAATTAATGCAAAGGAAAGGAATGACTCAAAAATAAAGCAGATACTATTTTGATCCAGATTTTGATGTTTTAGTATCAACTGCTTGAGTTTATGGCTTGTGCTCAAAACGCCTACTGTCGTCCATGATGATAGCAGATGTTATGATGTGGCTTTGTGTACATGGAAAAGCAAACCAGTTCTTTATAAAGGTTCCAGAGTAGAACCAGTTCTGATTTGACTCTAGCACCAGCTCAGCACCAGTTTAAAATTGATCCAAAATGTGTAATATAAATGCTCCGAAATGGCTGAGCTTCTGAATGAGAGTTGATGATCAGTGGGTACTTAACTGAGGAGAAACGGAAGCATTCCATCACTGTCTGGTCTGGTCAACACTCAGCAGGTTTCTGACTCAACATGTCATCTTGAAGACGAGTTAGTTCCTTGGTAACTTCTCATCAATAAGTAAAACCAGTCAAAGAGACATCAGAACTAAACTACTGTTGTAATTCTTCTTCTGTCTCCAGTGTAGAGGAAATGGCTGCTGCTCTCCGCGGGCGTGGACCTAACAGAAGTAAGGGTTGTATTTTAGGCATCTTTGATGCCATCCAGGATGCTGTGGGGCCACCAAAACAAGCCATTGCGGACCGGAAAACTGTGGAGAAAACCTGGAAACTCATGGACAAAGTTGTAAGTCTGAAGCTTGAAAGAAAACGTTTCTGGTGATGGAAGTCCTTCTGGAGAGATACGGTTTTCTTACACTAACATGTTGTTTTACCACAAAGACTATTATTAGGCTAATGGCAGAAGTCTGTGAATCCAGCATAAGTTTCCATCAGAGTGGTCATCTTTATAACGTTACATATCATCTGTTTGAGCTTTTAACTTTAAACAACTGACGTGTTTGCAGCATGTAGCAGCTGGCTGCTAATGATGATTTTCTTGTGTTGTTGTTTATGTGAAAATTGCCTTTATGGTATAAAAAAAAAACTGCTGTAAGAGCTTTTCCAATTCCAATAACAGCTTCTGAAATATTTGCTGATTCTGCCATAATTAAGGATATTGGGATCAGCATGCAGCAAATGATGCTTCTTAATTTTTATGAATAGAATTTTAATCAGTCTTCTGGAAGTCATGCAATGCTGCCTTCCAACTTCCTGCTTTTGAGTTGGCAGATGACATGAGCTATGTAGCATTAGCATTAACATTATGTTGGCCATTTATGCTGGAATGCTCATTCGCAGTTTTCAGAGGTGGCACTTATATTACTAAATGTAATATAAATTACTTTATTGAGCATTTAAGGTGAAAGAGCAGGAGGACTTTTTTTTTCAAAGATGAGATAAATTCCCCGAAGAAACCCAGAACCCCCCAGCAGTAAAGTACAAATAATAGAATTTTCTTTGTCCTTGATGACCAGCCCCAATCAGTTATTGAAAATGTCAAGTTTTGTTAATTAATTGAACAGAAAAGTGTGACTGATGTTCTTGAGACAACCCTTTTACATTTATTCAAGATTAATGTATTAAACAAGACAAAAATCAATCAATAGCACAAAAAACTAAGACTTTGTTTTTTATGTTTTTCCAGCTAAAAAGGAATAAAGAAACAGTTCTTCACAATAACATGTCCATCCTCATTTACTCTTGCAAAAATAAAAATAAAACCAAGGTATAGAGGAGCAATATTAAACTTAATCCAGCTCCTAAAACAGCTGAACATGCAGGTGATGACGCTGATTTAGGTTAAGAGGCTAAAAACAAAGCTAGTAGATCAGTCTGTAGCCTCTGTTGTCTTTACTGGTTCTGAAAGACAGCTGGAATGTTTTGCTCGATGATATTATTTCACATCCTGATTCGCCGTTTGGCGGCTCTGAAACAGCACCACAACGTTTTGGTGACCAGGTTTTACTGTCACAGGTCCGGCTTTGTCAGAATCCTAAACTGCAGCTGAAGAACAGTCCTCCTTACATCCTGGACATCTTACCTGAGGCCTACCAGCACCTGCGTCTGATCTTGGGTAAATATGAGGAGAACCAGAGGCTGACCCAGCTCAGTGAGAACGAATACTTCAAAATATACATCGATGGACTCATGAGGAAGTCCAAACGGGCTATCCGGCTCTTCAAAGAAGGAAGAGAGAGAATGTACGAGGAGCAGTCGCAGGATAGGTAAGAACCAGAAGCGGCTTTTTAACATACGTGTGTATTTTTGTGTGTTTTACATATATGGTATATAGGATGAATGTGGCTTTAAATCCTGAGACACTTGTATGACGAAACTGAATAGTCGGGGTTTACTCACGCACAGCTTATCTAAGGTTCCATCACAGCTTTTTCAATCAGTTTGAAGTCTTTGACATAGAACAGGACATTCCAAAACTTTGATTCTTTTATTCATCAGTCATTCTGACGTAGATTTGCAGCTATGTTTGAGATCATTGTCCTGTCACATGACCAAGAAAGATGAGACTTCCTCCTGGCAGCTCCTTCCTCCTAGTCTTTTTAATGTTCTGTCATTTAACATTCTCAGTGAGGGCTGATCATAACTGTACGTTGCTGGAAGTTACCCTTACATCCAGTGAAAGTAGGAAAGGGGTACTTAGGATTGCCCACATTATTATTATGTTAATTATATTATATTTTTTCTTTTTGGCTTCATTTTGTTAAATAAATAATGGCACAGTGTTATTGTTCAATTGAGGATATGTTTGCTTAATACGTGCTGTTTATCATAAATTATCTCAGTGCTGAAGGGTGGATGAGTTTAGCTGCTCGTTCAGGCTGTGTTTCGACTTGTATGTCATGGTCATGTAGCATATGCACAGACAGGATGTGACTTGTTTTTGACATCACTGCTCTTCTCCTGGTATTCTCTGAAATCTGCTGCTTTCTGCATGAAATAATGGAAACGTTTCTGTGAGCAGTTAATAAAAATGCAGATACATTTCATGACAAACTCAGCTGTGACACTTCCCACACCATTAGTAAACTCCACATTTT
Organism: Arrhamphus sclerolepis; assembly: GCA_037176975.1. Taxonomy (NCBI): domain Eukaryota; kingdom Metazoa; phylum Chordata; class Actinopteri; order Beloniformes; family Hemiramphidae; genus Arrhamphus; species Arrhamphus sclerolepis. The sequence goes on from JBAMYA010070832.1 coordinate 13,422, forward strand.
ACTCACACAACTCCTATCTGTGTCATCTGAAAGTGATTAGTAATTACTTGATAAACCAACATTTTAGTATTTGTAGATGTCAGCATTTAAGTTGTAGTTATCTTTCATGAGTCTCAGAATAATAAGATCATTATCTCCAACTTTGCTCTGAAACAGTGATGAAATAGATTCAGTCTGAAGTCTTCCAGATCATAACAGACAATGTGCTTTATAAGAGCTGAAAGTACTGGATCAGCAGCAGTTACTGAGATGAATTAATCCTAACTAGGTGTCCCATTAAACTTAAAATCTACTCCTAATCTTATTCTCTGGCACCAGTGCCTAAACCTAACCATCTCAATCTGAGCTCAACTCATACCAAGTTAAGCCTGGCCTTACCCATCATCACCACCACCTAAACCGAATCACCTCAGTCTGAACTAAACTCACTCCACTCTAATCTAAATTTGGCCACCTTGAACTTAAACTCAACCAGACCATTTCAGCTCTAGACCTAACCACATCCATGTAAGCTGAACCAGCCCAGTTATTGGTTAATGGAATAAGGAGGGGAGGTTATGGAGATAACTTCCTCCACTTTACCAAATCCAGTAACCCACGAGAAATTTCAAACTCTAACCAAATCATTTTCAATGAAATCTAAAATTTCACCCTAATCCTGACAACATCAAAAGGTTGTATATGGTCACCTAACAGCTAACTTTTTACTTGTGGGCTGTACAAGATGATGGCACCTAGAATAACAAGTTTGAATTTTGCCAGCTTGTTGCAGTCACTGGAATCATTGGTGAGTCATCTACATAGATTCTGAATCCCTAAAACTTACCTCACGAACACCTCCAGCTATTTCATCTTTCCCATGATGTGCTGTGAGAGCAACATCACTGATTTGTGGTCTGTAACTGCTTGACATTTGACTTAGGGGTGAATAATTAGACGTTTGCCATGCTGACTCAGACTATAGACAGAGTGGGAGGTGAAGATGGAGATATGCTGGCGCTGTTTTTTTTTTTTCTTTTTTTTCTTAACAAAGCAAAGAACCAAAAATGGCATGTATGCACAAAGATACAATTCCAATGACGTGATGGGTTAATGCTTGTTTGCAGCTGAGGAGAAACGTGTGAGTGAAGAGAGGAGCTGGTGGTGTGAGACTTGCATGGAACTGCTCGATCATGGAAACCCATACCATGAAGCTCCTGCCCCCACATTGTTTGTGACTGTCTAATGCCAGTGGAAGATCTGGGGTGCGTTTCAAAAAGCAGATTTAAAAATTCTTGAAGTATGTTGAACGTGAGCTCAGGGAAACTCAGAGTTTTCCATTTCACAAAGCGACGTTACTTAACCCCCGAACAAGATGGTTCAGTTGAACCAATTCAGAAACTGTGGTAACTCATATCTGTTATCTGTCATCTGTTACCGTAGTAACGGACTCTGTGAACTCAACTTGGTTGGGAGCAACCAAGTTGAGTTCACAGAGTCAGATACTACGGTTTTACTTCAACAAACCTCGACTGTGGTGTGCACTAGGCTGCGCATAGGTCTGAGACCCAAAGCCGGTTCAGGGTGAATTTGACCACATTTTTATCAAGTTTGGCCTTTTATCCACATGAAACTGGCATTTCACAGCTCAAAACTTCATTTTTCTTGAGCTGGGTCCCAGAGTACATAAATCTTAGCTTTTTCATGTGAACAACTAAGGTGCTGTCTTGATTTTGGTAATGATTGCATAGCCCCCACCTCTTCAACCCCCCTTCAGCTGGATCTTCTTCTGTTTGTTTACACCACGTAGGACTTATCTTCGTTTTTGGTTCAGAGGTGTATGCTCTTTCATTTTTCAGACGTGCGTAGGTATGGGAATTGATAAGATTTTTATGATTCCAATTCCATTTCTGATCCTGCTTCACGATTTGGTTCTTTATCAATTCCCTTATCGATTCTCATTAGGGAAAGAAGGACAACAAACTGGTCGATTAGTATCACCAATATAAGATTTTAATAATAAGAATAAAAAAGTATTCTTCTGTAGAAATGAACAAAATAAGACATAAATTATTCTGTGGCAATTCCACAAGAATGTCCAACATTTTTCTAATAGAAATTAAAATTTTCCTTTTTAAAAGGAAATCTAAGCTGAGCACTCAAAAATAAACCTACGTCAGCCAGTGACAAAAACAATCGAGTCAAATCCAAGAATTACTAACAATAGCCCGGAGCAGATTAAAAACATGACATTCATTAATAGTTACTGCATGCTGAATGCTGAATGCCTGAAAATGTTTCTGCATGTTGGTAGTATTTCCTCCCTTTGATGAAACATCCACTTTGCAAGTACTGCAGGTTGCCATGTTGTCATCTTTTTTTTAGTGACGTGTAACCAGACTTCTGAGTGTTTGTACCACTTGGCGCCATGTTTACTATTGATTGCAGGCTGCATTAGACTGACCGTGCACGTTGCATAAGCTACTCAACGTGCGTGGTGACATCATTCGCACCCACTCAACACATTCTCACTCCCTTACCGTCACATATTGACGCTTGGGGCAACGCCCCCTGTGCGTCACAGGTTGACGCAAAGGGCACCCCTTTCTCGTCATTAATTGACGCGGGGGTTGAGGGTGAGTTTTGGGGTTTGAGGGTGGGGGTGGGTGGGTAATACGGGGATGGGGGTGGGGAGGTTTAAAAATATGATGAGGGTTAGGCAGTAGGAAAGTTGGGGTGCGGGATGCTCGATGCGTCAACATGCGACGCTGGATGTGCGCATAAAAAAATGACGCAAAATGGGGAACCTGATGTGTCAAACATGTGACGCACAAGCCCAACGTGTCAGTATGTGACGAGTTGGGAATGAGAATGCATTGACTGGAATTGAAACACTGGGAACTGAACCGGTTTTCGATTCCCACTCCTAGTTGTGCGCCATCTAAGGGTTGAAATATATAGTGTTTCTTTTCATGTGGATTCAGTGGCACAGAAGTTGATCGGTGCTTAAAACGGTTAGAAAAAAATAAAACTAAAGACTTCATCACTGCCACCGTCAATGTATGCTGGGAAGAACTCAGAAATCAACGGTGGTGTGAGCAAAAAGGACGGTGGCGCTGCGCCTCCTCAATAAATGCTGAGGAGAACCCTGGAGTTAGTTTAACCCGCTTTCTGAAACAGGCCATAGAACTCAGTGTTGGAGACTTCCTTCATCATGCTTCTTAGAAATGCTTTGGTTTTTATGAGGTATTTTGTTTCATAGCTAGTTGCTCTGTTTCCTAAGCATTTATAATTTCTAACATCAGTTATAGTTGACTGTGGAATATCCACGGATTCATTTCACAAACCATTTTATTTCAGATATAGCGTCCTATCAAAGTACCTGCTGGTACCTCCTTGATCAGAGTACTGACTGCATATCAGACTCAGTGAAGTGAAGAACATGTGAACCCTTCTGTTAATATTCTCAGGTTTGGACCCAAATGCAGGAGACAGAAGATCCAAACAAAAAGTCCTTTAATGCAAAATAAAAGCACTGCCAAGGCAGATGAAAATCCAAGGAACCAAAGTTAAAGCAAATCAAATTACGGATAGATAGATAGATAGATAGATAGATACATACATACATACATACATACATACATACATACATACATAATAGTAATCCAAAGGCTAAACTGGAGCAAAATTAAGAGCAGAAACAGGAGCAGAAACAGGGTGGGGACAGGAACTTATGTTCAAGATAACAGCAGTGTAATAAAAAAAAAAAAAATTAGTAAAGCTCAAACCCTTATAATAGCTTTTATTTCCATACATGCAAATGCACTGGGAACACTGCACCTTCCAGTCCTGAATCTGCCGTGATAATACATGTAATGTAGAGTGAACTGGAGCACAATGTCTTTGTCCACTTCATATTGAAATCTTTGCAGTGTATGAATGAAGTACTGCCAGGACTGGTGTTCTAATGCCTTTTGAGCATCTAGGGACAGTACCATCATAGCATCTTTCTCTTCAGATTTTGCTTAAGACTCGTTATAAACCCAGTCTGATCAGGATTTATAATTTTATCAATAATTTTATTGATACATTTGACTAGAATTGACATAAGTTTACTCAGGTGTGTATTAAGCAGCAAGACGGGTCTGCAGGATTCGGACCTACATGTGTCCTTGCCTTCCTTATGTATTACAACAATTGTAGCGTCTCTCCATGAAGGTGCCATAGTTGCAGATTGCAATGCATGATAGTAAGCTTTTAGCAATAGCTATGTTGTTTCCTCCTTAAACATTTTCTAAAATTCATTAATAAACCCAACAGAGTCAGGGCTTTTGTTGTTTTTCAGAGCAGATCTTTCCTGTTGGACTTCCTGTTCATTGATTTGTTCATCCAGTTGTTTTGCCAGGGCTTCACTATGTTTTTAATTGAATATCCTCCAGAAATGTTTCCAGTGTTTTATCATCCATACAGGTTTCTGTATTTTTGTCCAAATACTTTGGCAATGCATTCTGCAATATTGTCTGGCTTAGTCTGATTGTGGCCTGATCAGATTTCAGTTTCTGGATTGTGTTTAGTGATTGCTGCTTTTTGAGTCAGATTGCTAGTAATCTGCTTGTCCTGTTCCCATTGTCGTAGTTTTTTTTGCTTTGTAGATCTTAGATTCCCCTTTATTTATTTATTTTTGGGTGATGAGACTGTCAGCTTCTCTACATGCAGCTTTAAGTACACAGAGGAGGTCAGGAGTGCTGGTATATGTTATTGCTCCTGGCGTCTTGCTTGCAAATGATATGATATGAAAACTAATATATGCCTCGGCACACTCCAACAGAATTAGAGGTGATGTCTCAGGATGAGCACTCAAATCCAGCCCTGTGTTTGATATCCAGACTTCAGTGTGTACACTTAAACGCAATACAATCTCCGCACTTACTAAGTGTGCTGAGTTCATCAGGTAAGTTTTGTTCCAAATGGCATCCTCAGTGGTCCACTTACCGGAAATTACGATCACGATTGCTGCCTCGGCTTGTCACCATCCAAAAACATTTGAACAGTGAACCACAGAAATACAGGCAATTATCAATATGTAGAACCAAAAAACTTACACCTGTAAGGTTCAGGAGCTGCAGCCAATCCAGTTGCCGTTGTTGCTGTTATGGTCGCCATCTTTCTTTTATTTTTCGAGCTGAGTTGGGTCTGCCTGGCTCCGCCTCTTCTGCTACATAGCTAAGGTATGGAGTGCGAAATGTTTGCATTGTTCCACACTCAGCGTTTTGGCTGTTATGTGCACACCATCTAGTCCTTTCAGTACACTCATTTTCGCTGCAATCATAATCAGAACACCCTACTTACTCAAACTAAGTATAGTAAGTACAGAAAATATGGATATTGGAACACATCACAGATCGGTATTTAATTGATTCTTGCCATTTAACATGATACATGATGAGACAAAGTGCGTACAAGATAAAGGTAGTATTTCAATATCATCAGCTCTATGGCCCTATACTTTTGGCCTAAAGATTCCCTTTACACAAATGGCAACGTCAACATCACCATAATCAAATCAAATATTAAACCAGCTAATAACAACTAATTCTACTTTTTTTTAATGAAGTAGATGCCATTTCCTAACCTGGTCATTTCATTCCTGCAAAGATGTGTGGTGAAGTGAAATAAAATTCAACTAGTCCATAATAGCATCAGCCTGTTTTTAAACCCACTGCTATAACTGAAATACTGACATGAAATTATTGACAATGACTTTAGGGGTGCATTTTAATTTGATTTTATTTATCCTCTTCTTTAGATTTAGTTGTAATAGCACATGCCTTTATGCCAAGCAGTGGTGACACTGAAATTATTAAATACTATACACACACACACACACACACACACACATATATATATATATGAGATGGCATTTATTAACAGTAACTAGACAGGAAATTATGGCAGAGAGAGAGGGGAAGACATGCATTTAAAGGTCAAAGGCCGGAAATAGAACCTGCAACCGCTGCAGAACGACTGCAGCCTCTGTGCATGGGCCACTTGTTCTAAACATGATCATATATTATTAATCATATCAAACACATACCTGTTGGTTAATTCTTGCTGCAAAAAGTTGCAAAAAGTTGCATTTATCAATGAGCACCCAGGTCTTCACCTTGTTCTTTAATTAAACAAACTAAACAGCCTTGTGTTATTTATCTTACGTACACGATGGAATATCGTTTCTGTCTCTGCATGGTCCAACGTTTATAATTCTTATTTGTTTTCTACATTGTGCACAGTGCAGTTCTGCCACGATACACACACACACACAGGGACAAACAGATGTGCACACACACACACAGGTGAGCACACCCTCCTGACCCGAATTGTAATCGCAGTGTGATAAAAAAATAAAACCTGAGACATACGTGCTTAATGCTTCTGGTGACAATAAACAGAACAGTAAATGGCACTTTTGTTGTAGTAAACAATTCTAGGTTTTTTTAACTGTATGCAGTCATGCATCTCATCGTTGCTCTTCTGCTGCTCTAAACATCTTTGCTTTTATGGATCTTTATGTAAATCTTAATGTTGACAAATTTCTTGAAAACGTATCACCAGGAAAACTACATCAAAATTACAACGGGAAAAGGGCAGAAAAAGCAGTGAGAGGTAATAAAAAAAGATAAATAAAATCCCTCTCACAAATCACTGAATTGCTGAGATTTGCATTCACACGGGATTAAAATGGTCCCATGACCTCTGTGTTGGCTGAAATATGGTCGGTCATTTGGGCTGGAATTTTTACTTTACAAATCACAGACGAGGCGCGCTGGCAGTGGAACATCAAAGACGTCATCCACCATTATTACACATTTCTGCATGTCGTCTTATGATACTAGTCCAGTGCAAATATGGCATATGGAATAATTGCATCATTAATCAGCTTCCTTTAGAAACAATGAGCGTCATAAGCGCAGGCTGGTTTTTTTTCTTTGAAAATACCGATCAGTGAAGAAACTTGCCACCATGAAGAAAATCCTGGAAGTGGGTGATCAGTCATGTTCTGTAGTAGAAGTTTCAGATGTCTGATGCATTTGAACCCAACACTGAGGAGGAAATAACTATGATGTTCTTACCAAAATGTTTTTTTTTTTTTTTTCTGATTTCCTTTCACACAACTGTTGAAAGTCAGAATCAATGCAGTGATCTCACTTCAAGCAGCTGTTTGGCTTTTTGATGCTTGACTGTCCTGTACGCTTGCCTTGGAGGACGTATATGCACAGCAGCAGCAGCATAAAATGATCGAACTGATGACACACAATTTCCAGCACGACGCGTAAATTAACCCGTTTAAGTCCACATTTTTCCCTGCAAACTAACATGCATTTCAATCCTCAAACCTTCCTAACACATAAAATGTAAAAAAAAAAAAAATTAGATTTCAAAAAATTTGGTTATGTTTGGGGAAAAATGTAGGTTTTATACTCGGCAACAGTTATTGCCAGTGGGAAACCACATAACCTACAATGTCTATACTGCTCATAGCCACACATATCCTTCAGTTTGACCTATTTACGTAAAAATTAAAAATAACTAAAATCACATGCAGTTTGAAATGCATCTTTTACAACTGTAGACATGACTGTGATGTAGCACATCTCACTCTGTTTTTTGCTTTTTTTTAAGTCTAGAAAATCCAAAACCTTTGATACTTTTAAGCTGCATAGGAAAAGAATAAACAGCTAAACATTTAACATTATGACTGTGTGTTAAACTAGCAGTAACAATTGTTGCCGTGTTTACATTTACTCTTCTTGTGATCAAAAGATGCATGCAGGCGTATAATTCTAATATATCAGTATTAGACCCTTCAAAATAATATTTCAGTAGATTAAACATTTTTTATTTATTTCCTTTTGTGTAGGTTTGAGGCAGACGTCTTCCAGAGGTGCAGCTGGGTAGTAGAGAGGCCTGGTCATGTGACCGTTCACACTAGTTACAGTACAGTGATATAATTTACAAGAGACAGCCTGTTCTTTTATTTCAAAAACTGCATTAGCCAAAACATTCCAGAAGTCTAAATAAATGGCCGGCAACAACTTCGCCGGTGGGATTAAGCAGATATTGCTGACTGAGGATGGATTTTGGGGCACCGTAAAGAAAACATTTAGTGACTGTTCAATTGTGGAGGAATACTTGAACCATGGCTTGAATGCTGTTGCAGAGAAGTGTACATGCAGGTACATGCACGAATTGTGTGACAAAATCAAAGTCTTGTTTTACTTGAAATGTTGTAACAAATTGTCCATGTTTAATATTTTACTGGCAATCTTTACCCTTAGTGCTGTTCTGTTAACTTAAAATATACAGTAAGGAAGGAGTGGAAAAAGAAATATGTGACTGCTGAAAAACTTCTTTATTCAATAGAATAGAAAATAAGTGTAATATTTATAGTGTGCAATATTTATTTTCCAAAGAAAACAACATGAATATTGCTAAAATAAAAGGAAATGTACATATTATTTTATTTTAACATATGTTTCAGACCTTTGCTGGGAAGAAATTTTAGTAACTGGATTCCATTTGAATTTAAATTGATTATCTCTCAGAAAATGCAAAAGAAAAACTCCACATGACCAGAGCTTCTGCTGCTGGTTGCCACCAGAGTGATACCATTAAGGAAGTCCAGCGCTACATTTCCACTACGCATTTTCTTGCTCCCATATGGCACAGATTGTATGTTACCAGTGGCAGTCAGACAGTTGAGACAGTAACTGCCTTGTTTACATACTTGGCAATTAAACCGTACAGACATTTCTTCTCTTTGAAGAATGCTTCAGAAATCAGTGGATTGGACAATGTCACGTGTGCATGGAAAATAGCACTGTTTTTTTTTTTTCCACCTTACGTTTTCTGACTCAGTAGCCGAGCCCATCTACCATACATGTTGTCTCCTCAGGTGTTAGCCTGCCCAGATGCAGGTACTGGATATTGTTTGCTTTGAAAAGCAGCTCCTCATCAAGAAAAAAAGAAATGGCTGTCTGGAATAAATTGGAATTCAAGACTTGTGATGTGAATGCAAGTCTTGAGGTCTTTCTAGTACTGAGACAAGCTGCTGGTTTTGATGATGCTGATGCGCAGACACAGAGGAGGCTCCGCTGTGGTTTGAGGAACTGCCGCAGTCGATGAAACATCAATGACAAGCAGGAAGGATGCCATGAATCTTCTGTCTAACAAAAATGAGTGTCTCTGCTTGTGCAGCGCTGCAGAGGAAAAAATCCCCGTGTTCTTTACTTCCTGTTCATATGCTTCCGCTGTACTGCAGCCTGTAAATGTCATCAGCAGCAGTTTTCATCTGCTGGTTGTAACTTGTCTAATTTGGTGTTTATCTCTTTTTGGTCTGGGTCATTTGTTGTTTCTTTGTCCCAAAGCTCATTGTGGCACAGTGAAGAATCATCATCATCATCATTGCAATCACCGTTTACAGGAGCTCTGCATCTCTTGTTCACTCAGAGAGTTTAGTGATTCAAATAAAGCCCACCTGTGTTTTTCTGGATTACCAATTAAGTGCATTTAAATTGAGCTCTTACGCTATATTTCAACATTAAATAGGTTTACCTGCAATCTTTTTCTTGAAGAAAAGAATCAAGCAGGATTAATGGACTGAGTCTTTTAACCTCCTCAGCCAGAGTAGCGATGCTGTAAATCAGTGATCTTTGTTAATGTTTAAAATAGAGACACACCAATAAGGAAAAAAAGGTAGGGCCATTCAATACTACAATGAGCCAACAAAAATACAATTAAGAGTCATGCCTAAAATTAACAAATAGCGCAAATAGTGTAAAAATAGCCTGCACTCCTTCAGCTAGCCTGTTTAAATAGAATTAATATGTGCATGTAGAATTCAGCTGAAGAAACTGAATACGTGTTCACATGTAGATTCCAACCTGTACATATTGAATTAAGCTGTATAAATTGAATTATCCTGCATATGTAGCATTAATCAGTACAAATGGAATGAGCGGTGTAGAACATGTAGAATGAACCTGTACAAGGATGATTAATCTGTACGTTTAATTAATCTAAATGTGTAGAATTAATCAGCATGAGTAGCATTAGCCTGCTCAAGATGAATAAACCTGTAAAACAGAATTAATCTGCACACATAGAAGTAACCTTCATATGTAGAAATAACCTCTTTAGAAATAGCTTGGCTTTCTAGCATCAACCTGTATTAGATTAACATGTAATTAACCTGTATAGCAAGGTAATCCATACACATAAAATTAACCTGTATGTGTAGAATTAGCCTGCACATGTAGAAATGTAAAATCCACCTTGAGACCTTGATTTTGGACTTTTGAGGGTTTTGACCAAAACACGACTGTCATCTGCACAGAAGTTTTCAGTGTCATGCATCTTTCTAGTTTTGTTTTTGTTTTGTTTTTTGTCCTTTATGGCACTGTTCTTTACAGATTATATTTTTCTGTTGCTCATCTGATGCTTTAAAACCCGAAACATTGCTACGTAATTACATAATTGTTTTTAGTTCCACTGACTAGCACCTCTGTGGTAACAAAATGATGCTGAATCCGTGTATCATGCATTCTTTCCATTTTCAATTGACAATGGAAAATCCAAAAATGAAAAAGTTACTGGTTATTTGTTTTTGAATCAAGATACCGAAAACAAAAAAAAGGCTTTTTTTTTTTTTTTCTTTCTCTTAATACTTTCAATTTTATCAGATCAAAAATATGAAATGGAAAAACTGGCAAAACTGGCTTGTCAAAGTGAGAGTAATGTGGTGAAACAATGGCAGCGCTGAAACCGCAAGCTAATTTGATTAAGGATTTATTCAACACCAGTTTGACACAAGCAGAAATGTCCTGCTGCAACAGATGCAGAAATGTCATACAGAGATGGAAACACACTTCAGAAGGTTCGATGACACGATCTGGAGAGAAAATACCATTTGCAGATGCACAGCTACAGAGGGTTTTGACTGGATCGGTATATGAAAACAGTTTTTATTCAGATTTCCACAGTTTATTTTGCAAACATTGCCGGACAAGACCATGTCTGCAGTGCAGAGAAGGAGTGCATCAAAACAATAAATGAGTGGGATGGGGTTGCCCGGGACACCATAATGAACCACCACTGAACTCTGTAGATCAGCTCTGTGAGGGTTCGGTGTTGTCTTTGGTGTTGCTGTGTTAAAAACTCATGTGTTGAGGTCTGAACTAATGATGTCACATGTTCCTGTTGAGGATGCTCTGGCCTGCGGTTGGCTCAGATAAATTAGCTTCCAGAAAGTACAACCATGTGGGCAGGAAGTGGAATCAGAGTGCACATGTTTGTGCATGTGTGAATGATAAACCTTCAGAACAAAGGAACTGTGTTTTATCAGTTAATACTTACTGGCTGTCAGAGGAACCCTGAACTCTCAGAGGTTGTTTCAAATCAGCTAACAGTGGGGCAAAAAAGTATTTAGTCAGCCATTGTGCAAGTTCTCCCAATTAAAAAGATAAGAGAGGCCTGTAATTTTCATCATAGGTTTACCTCAACTATGAGAGACAAAATGAGAAAAGAAATCCAGAAATTTACATTGGCTGTTGCCGTGGCTTATTTAAAAATCCATCCATTGTCTGTACCCGCTAATTCCTGTTCAGGGTCATGGGGGTCTGCTGGAGCCTATCCCAGCTCTCTCTGGGCGAAAGGCAGGGGTACACCCTGGACAGGTTGCCAATCCATCACAGGGCCTGTTTGCAAATCATGGTGGAAAATAACTATTTGGTCACCTCCAAACGAGCAAGATTTCTGGCTCTCACAGACCTGTAACTTCTTCTGTAAGAGTGTCCTCTGTCCTCCACTCGTTACCTGTATTAATGGCACCTGCTTGAACTGGTTATCAGTATAAAAGACACCTGTCCACAACCTCAAACAGTCACACTCCAAATTCCACTATGACCAAGACCAAAGAGCTGTCAAAGGACACCAGAAACAAAATTGTAGACCTGCACCAGGCTGGGAAGACTGAATCTGCA